>VMDR010025962.1:0-14242 GCA_007922815.1 Macrotus californicus
GAATTCTCAACTCTATTTGTTGACTTCTATCTCCCGTTCTAATGGTGGCTTTAAGAAAGAACATTTCGATGGTTCTAACGTATAAAACTTTGTGTAAGTTTATTTTTGTATTAGTTTATTTATTTTAACTTAGATTTTTAATGTTAGTTGGCAGTCCATCTTCTAAGAGTACAGGCTCTATGGCAGATTGCTGGGTTTGATTCCTTAGCCAAGTTACGTATCCCACTTCCTATCCCCTTCTTTGGCTCTCATGGGAGCTTCAGATCCTGTATTTCAGTCACATCCACAATTAACTCCCTGAGGAAAGAGTCCACTGAAAAGCCCCTGTATGAGGTCCCCTGACCCCAAGCCTTTGAGATTTTATTAGTAGTACAATGGTCACAGTTCCTTTACATGGCAGATAGTTTGGCTCTTCAGTTTTAAAACATGAAGTAGGAAACATGCTGATTGTGTTCGTTTGCTAGGTCACAAAGGACACACCGTCATTCCCCACAGCCCACTGCTGGACCCTTCTCACTGCTCTCAGGAAGCCGAGTGGAGCGTTGGGTTCCCTGGGTCTGTCTGTGACGCCTCAGTCAGCTTCCACCGTTTGGCCTTCAACAAGCCGTCTCCAGTGTCTCTGCTTGAAAAGGATGTAGTTCTCTCAGACTCTTTTGGTGAGTGGGATAGAATAGGTTAAACCACTAATTTAAATATTTTCCTCAATTTTCATCATCATCTACTTGAGTTGCCATTCACTTTTGAGAACATTGGGAAAAGCGTAACATTTACATGTCAGAAGCCAGGAAGGGAACTTTTACACTCAAAATGGGTGTGTGAAGAGTGTCAAATAAATGCATGGACCAGTGTGATATTCACAGCACTCTGATTAAGAACCTCCAGCCTATATTATGACACAGAGCAGGAAAGCTGACAGAGTAAGACAGTATAAATATCCTATTGTTTCTGCTATTAAAGGCAAATGCTTTTGATTCTCTTTGCTGATTGAAATGGGGTGAGTGAGCATTTGCTTGGTCAAGACCTGCATACCAGGTGCCAGACTGCTGATTTACTGTTTTGTTTTAGGAAAGATACAGTACCTGGAACATCGGATGTGCTTGATAGCATTATCTTGACTAGACTGAATTAATTTACTGTCATTAGCTGGCATCTGCACCAGCAAAACAAACAAGTTACATGAGAATGTGGTAGGGATCCTGGTCTTTGCACCTCTCAGATCTTTCACCATGGCACTAATATCTGCATTTTCCCCCTGAAGGATTTGGGGTTGCTTTTATTTTTTTATCTGGTTGAGGGGCTGGGGAGGCATGGTCCTTATGGTGTTCTCTCAGTCCCTCCTTCCAGATTTTCCCTCACACCATTAGTTAGGGAACCAATTGGGAATTCTTCCAGTTAAATATTTCTGTTCTCACTATACCTACCTGGCCTACTCTGATTGGCTTAGATCCATATATCCATCTCTTTATCTTTCCATCCATTCATTCATCCATCCTCTGTCTAGGAGTTATTAGTTAAAATATCTGTCAACAATTAATCCATTCTCATACACACTACACTGTTCTGATGGACTGCAGATGGTGGGAAATAGGAAATGCATTGAAGAATCAAAGACTGCTAAACAGATAATGACCAAATAAAGTTTTCTACATTTTCTGCACAAATCAAAATGATGTAGCTTCTTGAAGACACTATGTAAAATTGTAATCATTGACATATAACAGGAGCCATAAGTATAGAAAGAGATTTTATCAGCAGAATCCAAATGTACTTACTTCTCCTGTTATAGTGTCAATTAACCATATTTCTTCAGTATATTCCAAATACTTTCATAATGTTACTTAAAAACACTATCAGTATTTCCACATTTAATGATATTTACAAGGTAGAAAGTTGCAATTTGCAACTAAAATCATGCCTCTCAGTATATGACAAATGAGTTTTGAAAGTATGTAACATGATTATGCCAGTCACAATATAGTTGCTAAAATTACCCGTGTCAAACCCATCAGGACATTCTGGAATTCTGTTATTCTATTCCATGTTATCAGACTGCCTTATTAAAATACTTCTCATAAGAATTTCAACTTCTTCCCTTCAAATAGAGCTCTATATCTGTTTTCACTATACATTCTGGAACTGGAGAAACAGCCATAAGATGGGCAGTGGCCCCACTGGACTCATTGTGAGACTGAGCAAAGATGCAGTCTGTCACCTGGCCTTCTAAACTTCCACTCTGGCTGGTAGGCCATGTTAGCATGGGGGCATTTAGGGTGTTTGAGGATTAGCACCAGTTCAGAGCCAGGATCTAAGAATTCTCAGAGAGTCTGGTTAGTTTCCTCTCTTCAGTGTGCAGTAGCTTGATAAGTGGCCACAGGTTCCTCCGGCTCCTGGGTTGGAGGACAGAGGTGATCCCAGTGTGAGAATTGGTCTGGATCCAGGAAATAAGTATGAAGCAGCAAATTTCCACTTGAGAAACTTAAGTTAGATGTTGGTCCTCCAAGACATATGTAATTTTTCTTCCTGTGTATGCCAAACATCACCACAGTGTGATACCCACTTACCTCATTTTTAGGAACCTCAAGATCAATCAGCTATCACCAGAGATTCCTGCAGATTGGCACACTCTGGTTATTCCTCTGGCCAATTATTATGTTAATTAGATCTCCCTCTATATCTGATAGTCAAGTTTTCTTTCTCGCCATTTTTGGATCCCATTTTTCTTATTGAGGTCACGGAAACTGGTGTCCTTACGGCATCCCCAGTGTCCAGAGAACAGCCACCATGGAGCTCTTCAAAGGGCTAAGAGGAGAAAGGTGCTGTTACCATCTCCAGGCCTGCAGAGGTGAGGGGAAGGAGCCATCACATGAGCTGAGAGACAGAGGGAGCTCTGTGAAACCGCACAGCTGTGCCCTTTGGTTATGAGATGCAGGAGAACCCCTACTTCCCCACAGGGAGAGTCAGGGAAGTGCCTTGATTCCACTTTCCTCCTTCCCTCCCTTCTCCAAATCCAGGGCAGGTAGTGGACAGTGGATCTGCAGGGAAACAGTAAGCTTGTAACACCACTTCTCTCATTTATTATGGCGATGCACGTAAGCCATTAGATTTCACCGAAAGGGTCATACACCTGCTCTCTGAGGAATAGTTATGCCCACTGTCTCTCTGGTTTAGTGACATAAACCCAGAAGCCATTGCTTTTCTTCTGATAACTAGACACCCAAAGCAGAGCAACATTACTTGAGCTTTTAGAGACTAAGGTAGAGTAAACAGTGTTTGAAACAGAGGGTCCATGAATGTTTTCTTCCAATTAAAAACTGACAGGCTAAAACAAAAAGAACCCAAAATAGCAAAAACAAATGAAGTTATTTTATCTGCTGTGATGAGATTTTGTTATTTTTATTACTGTGTCATAAAATAGTTACTTATGCTAAAACTTTTCCTTGTTTCCCCAAATACTTTAGCTATAAGTAGACTGAACGTAACTATTTTATAAAACAGGGTTTAAGATAGTTTTACAGAGAACTCAGATGTGCAACCTTCCTCAGTAAATTATTTTAAATACACAACATGACAAATTATATATCTTTATTAATTTTTAAGCAGTGATATTTAAATGTTTCAAACCTCATTTTGGAGTGTTAATGGTGGTTTAAAGGGAGGCTTGTTTGTTTTTGTTTTTTGATTCAAGAAATCCAATAGTTCTGAACTGAGAAGATTGTAAATTTCTTGTGAAATATCTTTATGCCATTTTTCCTACTTCCTCCAAAAACTAAGAATTTGTTTTTTAATTTCTAATCTGTGAACACCTTGAGGCCAAGATCTATGAACTTACTTTCACCAGCAAAGCTCAACACAGGACATTGAATATAGTAGGGCCTGCACTGGTGTTGAATTACAGTGGAATTAGGCACAGTACACATACCAAGTTACAGACTAGAGAAAATATCATGCCAAGCAATTTGCTTTATAATGAGACATAAAAAAATAAATAAACTTTCAATAGGCAAGCTTGACTAATTTTATTTTATCTCCACTAAAGTGAAAAAAAAAGATTACTAAAAATTAGAAACAGAAAAAATATGTGTTTTGATCATACAAGTACACTAAATGAATCAAAAGTTCAACAAGCTTACTAGATAAGTGGAAAATAATGTTTGGCATAACTTTACATATATTTTAATATATCTTCATCAAAGCATCTCACACATGATGATGTATCATTATGTAAATATATGTATAAAGTTATACCAGATGGCCAATTAATTTGAGATACTCTTTATGATACTATTTTTTAAAATATCAACTTTAAAGAATTTGTGTTTCAGTCCAGAATGCTTAAAATAAAAATACTGAAAAAGATTGTAGCCAAAAAAATTAAGATAAACACAAATAACTTCAAAAATGAAAGTTAGTTTTACTTATAAAACTAAATTATAAAGTAATGTAGTGTTAGAATATAATTCCATGCACCAGCAAACTTCAGAGTTTGATTCTGGCAAATATAGGGGAAAATGCTAGAGGTTTTAGATGATTTTAATTGGCTTTTGTATAAATCAGCTATGGCTTCACCACAGACTAACCCCAAACGCAATAGCTTAAACCTACAATCCTTTATTTCTGCTCACATGGCTGAGGGCTGGGTTGGCTGGTCTGAGCTGGCTCAGCTGGGTGGCTCTGCTTCACGGTGAGGATCCAGTGTGGGCTTCGTCCCTCCCCAAGGGGTGAATCTAGGTTGCTCCTGGTGTGCTCACTGCAGGGCTCAGGCTGAAGGGAGAGCGGGTGCCTTGGGGAGTTTTTTCTCATTGCCACGGCAGAGGTTCAAGCCAGCGAGTCCCATTTAATAAGCACTGTTCAAGCCTTTGAGTGTCCAGTCTTTCTGCTGACATCCTGTGAGGCAAAGAAGTCACCCAACATCAACAGGGCAGGGAAGGCTACCCTGGCCTCATGGAGGGGAGAGGAGTGGATATTGGATGAATGATCCAAATGATCATACTTCTTCTAGAACATTACAGTCTTTGGAAGAGTATTTTAGTGTGTTCATAGCCCTTTCAAAACTGACACTACTATAGCATAATCAATAAAATATATTAAAATAAAAAAATTAAAAAAGAAAAAAAAGAAAGAAAAAAATTCAGAGAAACCTGCACAGGGAATTTTGATAGAACTTCTGAGTGTGAAGTAAATTAAGGCTATTGCATAGGACCAAAGGAACACGCAAAATATCAGATGTCTATACCACTTCTCCCCAGAACAAATAGCTTATGTAAATCTAGGCCACTATTCCAATTTAAAACTAAATAAAATCTTTTTAAAAAATAAAAAAAAACTGACACTGCTTCATAAGCCTAAGAATTAATGAATTTGTTCCCCCTTGACATTGGGATCTATTTATTTATCCATCTATTTATTTTTGCCTTATACCCAAAATAAAAGAGATGGCAGTTTATTTCATGTTTTCCTTCTAGCTTCTTCCTATTAAATTTTTAAGGGAAGAAGTTACAAATTTAACATAAAATTTAATCAGAGAGGAAAGGGAGAGGAAAAAATAGATATGGGCAATTAATCACAGATCTTTTCTTTATGTTGTAAGAGATCTTTTCAGATCTTCTACTGAAAATGTCAGGCATTCTCTTATGGCCAAAAGCATACTAAATTATATAGTTTTTCCTGTAACAAGTAGTTCAGGTTCCAAGTTTGTCACTCTCAGAATTCAGGGTATCATGACCAGTATTTGTGGAAGGTCTAGATGTGACCTTGTCCCTTAAGAGTTTTACTTCAAACTTTTCACTTGCTCTTGGTAGGCAGATTTTGATTAACTCAACAAATATAAAAGAATCTAACAAAGATTCAGAACTTCTGTTTGCATACATCACAAATCAATGATTCTGAAGAATTAAGCTCTTAAGGGTAGAAATGGAAATCTATTTTAGATCAGTGGTATTTAAAGGATTGAATTAATATATATATATATATTTTAATATATTTTATTGATTATGCCATTACAGTTGTCCCATTTTCCCCCCCTATATTCCCCTCCACCCTGCACACCCCTTCCCACTCACATTCCCCCTCTTTAGTTAATGTCCATGGGAATTAATATTTTAAGTGTTTATGTCATAGTAGTTATAATCACTACATTTCCATTTTTTTCTTTCCCTAAGGGATAAAGGCCCTATCTCGATTCAAAAATCCCGAGTGAGAAAGCATTATGTTTCAGTTAAGTGTAGTGTTAGACAGTAACACTTAGAACATAAATAATGAAATGCCATCCTGGGGTTGCTAGAGACTTCCATAGACTAGCCCAATATTTGACGTCTGCATTTGCCCATAGGGGAGGGATTCTCTAGAGGTCGAGATTACTACGACCAGTTTGTTTTCTGTTCTCCTGCAGGCACAAGCATTGTCCCCTTTCAGAAGAAACGACTGACTCACATGTCTGGATGGATGGCTCTGATTCCAAACGCAAAGCACATTAACTGGTATTTTAAAGGGGTGGATCACATAACCAACATATCATACACATCGACATTCTATGGATTTAAGGTAAGCGAAGAGCCATAAAGCTCATCTTCTAATAATTAAGATTGAACATTACCCCGCCACAGGGCCCGGTCTTGTCCTTACACCCATTGCTTGGCCCAGAATGCCCTTGCCTCACATATTGACCTGTTCAAGTCCTTCACCCACTGCATGGACCACCGTAAATCTGAGACAAGCCAAAACGAGTGTCCTTATGTTAGAGTCAGCAGTAAGCACTCTCCTTGCCATATCCCCATAGTAGTAAACTTGTACTCTGCTATTATTGTCATGGTAACAACAAACACGTATTGCACACTCATGGTGTTTCAGGCACCAGTCAAGGGCTTTATAATTTGTTTTATTAAATATATCAAACACTGAAAATTATAGAAAATAGGCCAAGTCCCATTGTGCCTGTCACCCATCTCTCCCTGAATCTAACATTCTGCGAATATATACTTTTCATTTTTAAAAAGAAAGAAAAGTTGTAGGTGAAGTGGAAGTTCCCTATATGGCTTATGGCTCGCCCTGATCTATCCCTCACTCTCTGTCTCTAATGGAAACCAGTGGCCTGAGTTGGGTGTTTCGTCTCCGCCACCCATATTCTCATACCACATATGTGCAGCCAAAATAAACAAAAAAACAAAAAACTGTAGCACTGTTGCATTGTTTGCAATGTTTTCAAACATTATAGAAATAAACTATTTTTCCAAATATACATACATATATGCATGTGTTGAGATTTATCTGTATATGTGTGTGTGTAAATATACAGAAAGAGACTTTTATTGCCTCAGTACAGAGTTAGCGTTATTTCTGTAGACATGTAAAATGTTAATAAAATACAAATGCAAGATGAAAAGAAGTGAAGCCAAACTTGTCTTAATATATGGGCTAACTCTGTGTCATCAAAATGAATGTATAGGATGCAGGGTATTAAGATTTAAAACAAGTCGCTCTTTTGGAACCTTTTATAGGAAGAAGACTATGTCATCATATCTCATAACTTCACTCAAAACCCTGATATGTTTAACGTTATCGATATGAGGAATGGCTCTTCAAATCCCTTGAGCTGGAACACTAGCAAGAATGGAGACTGGCACCTGGAACCAAACACTAGTACTCTGTATTACCTGGGTACGTGTTCATCAGGCAGAAGCGCTTATGTTAGCTCACGCTGTATCTAGAGGAGGAGAAAAATTGCTTAGTGGGGAAATTGCTAAGACAGTGCCCTATATATAGCAGGATTCAAAAAATGCTTGTCGAATGAAAGGACTGGAAATAAAATTCATGCTAGAAACAGCCTTGAGTTGAATTAAAAACTTGCATTTTATGTTTGGAGATAGCACAAACATTTTTAATTTAAATGTGGCCCCAAAATTAATTTCACAAAATTAAAGGAAATGAGTACCATGGAAGCTGCCATATATTTCGTTTGCATTTTTATTATGTAATTATTTGTGGATATCTTTTTTTTCCCTAAGATATTTTGACTCTGTGCTTCTCAACAAGGCATGCATTTGGTCAGAATTTTTCCATATATATTCCATGTATTTGAATCACCAATGGGGAAGGTGGGAGAAAGGGAGGGAGATGGGATTGGCTGGGGTCGGGGGGGAGTGGTGGGGGGAAAATGCAGACAACTGTAATTGAACAATAAAGTAATAAAATCTTTTAAAAAAATGAATCACACAAAGTTACTATCTAAAAAATATACTCAAGTTGCCGCGATTTTGTTTACACTTGAGGACTCTGGTCATCGTGTTAATTCACACTGCTTGACTTGACTTTCAGTGTCAGGGAGAAATGACCTTCTGCCAAGCCAGCCTCCTTCTGGGACCTTGGACCCTGCTGTGAAAGACGTCATTATCAATTTCCAAGCTTACTGCTGCATTCTCCAGGACTGCTTTCCTGTGCACCCGCCATCAAGAAATCCAGTTCCCAGGAAGCGACCAGCCACATATAAGTACATAGGCCTTTTGATTGTTACTACCTTCAATAGCACTTGACATAATGCTTTTACTACGTCACTCCTGGGTGAGAAATGATGTCCCCCACCAGCACAGTGTCCCATAGGTCACAAAGCACATCCACTCTCATTACTTCACTTGAGCCTTATAACCACCCTGCTGAGAAAATGGAAAAATCTCACAAAAATTATGTGTGTGTAAGTTACTGACAGTCTCAGACTCACAGAACATTATATCTGAATAATTAGACCAATTGCCCTATTATATTGGTGGAGTCCAATGACCTTAAGTGATACCTGAGATCACAAAACTTCTTGATGGCACATCCAGAAGAGCAGAATTGGGGTATCACAATAATGATTTAGTGGAAGAAAATGTGATTCACATTATGAATGGAAAGGAAGTTTTCTTCAATGAAGAAAGAAACTATTATATAGGTAGTTGGGTATGTTACTAATTTCACATATTAGCTTGTCTACTTAGTGAAATTATAAACTAATTTGCATTTTATCATCCTCAAATCATCTAGTGTAATGCTACACCCATAGGAGATGACCATGAAACATATAGAAATAATACTTAATGGAACTATTTTTCTTTTGTTTTCAGCTTATGGTCAAATGACTCTTTTTGGCAATCATCTCAGGAAAATAATTATACTGTACCTTACCCAGGAGCAAATGTGGTTATTCCTGAAGGTAAATACGTAAAGAAGTAAGGTGCTTGTGTTCATGCAGCATTAGGATAGATGCTGCATCAAAGTGAGCATTCCACCTTTACGAAGCACACCTGAGGGAACAGCAAATGTTAGATTCTATTATTGTATCCTGGATACCAGACTTGGCCTTCTGGGTTTTATGTGAACTTAAATCTGAGTATTAAGAATATGGACTTTCTGGGAGAGACAAGAATCAGTCATCGTGTGGAAAAGGGCATCCCCCACATCAAAACCAGGACTTACTGATAAGGTTGCCAATGCTTTATCGATAGGCTATAATCTATGGATTATATTTCTTATAGTAAAGTATTGTTTTGTAGGAACATGGATTGTAGCAGACACAGATATTCCACCAATGGAAAGGCTCATTATTTGGGGGGTTCTGGAATTGGAAGATAAATATAATGTGGAAACTGCAGAGTCTTCTTACAGAAGACTTGTTTTGAATGCTACCTACATATCAGTGCAGGTAAGAGTAAGGGCCTTATAATTTATTAGCCAAATTCTAAAATATTGGAAATTTACTGAGAAGTTATATGAAAGCATATTCAACTGATGTGAATAAAAAGTGCAGCTGGCTGTAGCCCGTGAAATGTGAGCCTCATGTAAGTCTAATACATGTCCACTCCTCTTTCCCTCATATTGTGAACTAAACGTTCCTTAAGGAGTGAATATCATGATACTTTTAGTGTGAGGTTTGCCCATTTTCAGTCCTACATAGGGTAGTTATGTTATTATAAGGTACAGCTAAACTCACAGCTTGGTCTATCCAACAAAGAATCCCCAGGAGTTCCAGAAAAAATTAAAAGATTTTCAGCCTTTTTTTTTAAAGAAAACAAGTGGTAGTTTTTGAACGAATATAGATGGAATTATGGTAACAGATTCATAAAAATATTTTAGTAGTTTCAAACAATAACTTCATTCTCTCAGAAACTTCAGATGGTCCTGTTCATGTAACAGATTAATCAGTTTAATTGTTCTGTCTGTCTTTTTTATCGTTCATTAAAAAGAATGGCCTAACCAAAAAGCTAATAAGCACCATTAAAAAATAAAAGTGTGCAGTAGCTTTTCTTTGGTAAAACTAAGCTTTTAATGTTTTAAAAGTATATGATATTTTGGTAATATATGTGAGCTTTGAGGTAAATTAAAGCTACGATTGAATACTTATCTCACTGTTGAATATTTGGGTAATCTTCGGGAAGTAATTTGACGACTTTTAGCATCGGTTTGCTTACCTATAAAACGAGAGTAATACCAATTCATGGGTTTTGTGTAAAGGTTAGGTGATACAATATACATAAAGCCTTACACATTATGCCTGACATAAAATCAGCAAGCATTTAGTAATAGCTATTGTTATTAATAACGATGGCTCATAAATGGCGTAGCTTGGATGTAATTAGAGGAGTATATTTTATATATGCCATATTATTTTAGAATCCAGTGTGGTCTGTTCAAATAGCACTAGTTTAGGTCTTGAAAGATCTCAATTTCAGGTCCAATTTTGACAGGAAGTAGATGGTGAATTTGACCTTGTAAAAATCATTTAAATTGCCTATCCCATAGTGAAAGGATTAAATTAAGGTCACTTCCAGTTATAATACTGTTCTTTGTATAGCAGAGTTTATTCATTTTTGCTAGAGAAGACTGCCAGTCTTCCTAATCCCTTTTTTATGGGGGAAATTTTTTCTGCTCAATTTTGAAGTATGAACAATTTTCTGCTTCACTGCAGGGAGGTAGATTAATTGCTGGCTGGGCAGATAAGCCTTTTAAAGGCGAATTGCAGATTGTTCTTAGAGGAAATCATTCTACTCCAGAGTGGGCTTTTCCAGAAGGGCCAAATCAAGGATCAAAGGTCTTAGGTAAGTGTCTCCAGATACTAAAAGTATCACCTATAACAGTTTAAAAATGTACTTAAAAACATATAGCCCTGAAGTATTGTTATCCGTTCATGATGTTATGGTATGAGATGCTTTTACAGGCACTTATTCATAGTAATGGATTATAAAAGTGGCACAGATCTAAAAAATTAAGTCATGTCACATTAAAATTGATATAGATGAATATAGTTTAAACCAAAATGCAATTCATTACAAAACTAACATTAACAAATCTCTCTATCTGCATATTCTCCAGTCAGGTTTTCTTCATAGTCTTTCTTTCATATAAGCAATAAACTTCTCATATTTTAGTGAGTTTTCCCTAACTGGTAACTTTCCTACACATTATTTCATGTATACAATTAGTAATCAGTGGGTAACTGACAACACAATTCCCCAGCCCACAGTTTTAGCTGCCCAGGCGCATCTGTATGGCAGTTCTTATTCTTCTTTGAGCCCAGAAAGCAAAGGACCTGAAAAGGTTCAGTTTGGCCACAGTAAATAATTGCTTTTATTAATATTACCACATATTTATTTAAAAGACACATGCAGTCATGCACTGTGACTATTTTATTGGACAATTTCTAAAACAGTGACAATCAGTAAATGAGGGGATAAAAATAGCTTGAGGCTGAGTTAGCTCTCCCGAGACAAATTCAAATCTAAAAAAAAAGTCTCAAAAAGATAAATTCAGTCTTAATTTTTTTCTTTGCTTTTTATATCTTTATTTTTTATCTCAAACAACATAGAACAATGTCAAGAAAAAATATACGTCTTTTTAATTGCACTCCCCTCTTGAGGAAACTAGCTGGGATTAATTAGCAATTTTTACATGTCTTTTCGTGTGTTTTATCTATGCCTACATTCATGGCTTATATAAATGTATAGTAGTAGTATTGTGCCTTTTCCAAAAACACGGTCAAACTAAATATATTACTCTACAATTTTCTTTTCTCAGTTAACATATTATGGATATCTTCCAGATCAATACTTACAGATAATACTCTCCCTTTTTATAGTATATTACATGATGGTATTAGTATATTATAATTTATTCCATCATTCCATTGAAATAAAATTTGATTAATTCTAGATTTCTAATATTTTCAAATATTGTTGAAGGAAGCCTCTTCATTCATATATCCTTGTGTATTGGCTTTAATATCTACGGACCAAATTTCTGGAAGTGAATTGAAGGGACAAAGCCCTGAGCGGAAAACCTCAATTGATTTCATTCATTCTAAAATGTTCAATCGCTCACTAAAGCATATCAGTGATTTATATCAGCACCTAACAGTACTGTGTGGTGAATAAATAGGAGTGTGTTTTTCTCCTGCAGGGGTGTTTGGTGAGCTAGATCTTCATGGAATTCCACGTTCGATATACAAAACTAAGCTCTCAGAAACTGCAGAGGCAGGTTCCAAAGTCCTGTCTCTGACGGATGCTGTGGATTGGCAGGTAGAGGAGACACTGTTTGGTAGAAAGTGAATACACACAGATGGTCAAATTAAAAGTGTGTCTTCTTTATTCTTATGGACATTTATTTGTCATATGATTAACCAGATGAGAAATGTATATTTTACAATTAGCTTACACTCAAAAAGCTGACCTGATAGCAAGCATTTAAAAATTGTGCTCTCAAAGGCCCCCCAGAATATATAAAAAACATTATGTGTATATTAGTTATGAAGGGGAAATGTAAAAGTTCTGGCATAAAAGTATTTATTATAAATTCCTGCAAAACAAAAAAAAGTTGAATATATTTTATTGTTATCTTGGTTCTCTCTTTACTTCTAATTGTGATTTTACATGTTAAACATTTGGAAAGAAAATAAATCCTGATAATCATTAATATTCAAATAATACCTGTGTTAAATGAGAGATTTTGGTGAAATGAGTGGCGGCATTTCCCACCCCCACTACACTCACAGGTGTGCATAGGCCCTAGACTCACATCATTTACAATTACTCTTTGAATGCCGGAGAGTCAGTAAAATGGATGGATTCCTTTTCTGTGCTCTCGGATCTCAGCCAGTTCCCTTTTAATGAGAATGAGTTCTTGAGTCACAGAACAAGGAGAGGCTTAGTCTGAGTAAATCAAAACAAATCATCAAAAAAGGTTGGCACTCTTAAAGTGGTTTAAAATTGGTAAATGGAAGGAAGATTTATTGGGAGATATTATAATCTATGTATAAGAGATTCTTATTTGTGATAGTTGAGGTACGATTTTTTTAGAAGGTAATTAAATGATTTCAATATCCCTATTATTTGTCTAATATTTTTATTATTTATTCAATTAATATTTTCTGCATATTAATTATCCAATGAATATTTAACCAAGTGTCAGTCATTTTCCAGATAGAGGATTCAGTTGTGAAGAACATCATCAAACTCTAGTGGAAATTACGTTGGGGTGGAAGAAGCAGATGCTAAATGAACAAATAAATGTGTGTTAATTTCAGATTATAATTTTCATGATGAAGCAAATAAAACAGGTAGTGTGAGAGAGACATACTGCCATGGTAGAGGGTAGCAGATAACATTAAACAGGGCGGCCAGAGAAGGCATCTCTTAATGCTATCATGGGGTTCAGGATATACTACCCCAAAATATTAAATTTATGACTTGCTATCCCAAAACCTTGAATATTTTAAGATGAAGGAATTTGAGAAAACAGCCTATGCTGGAAGGACTTTGTAGTTTCCCCTGGAGCAGGTCATAAAACCTTCATGTGTGAGATGCCCTCCCTATACCCAATGAGAAGACCATCCTTATCCCTGAAGACAAAGGGAAACGGAGGGAAATTTGAATGAACCAGTCTTGCTAATTCTTCTAGTTTATTACACTGAACTCTACCCTCTGACACTTTTCTACTACTCTTCGCTCTTCATCACACCTAGCACAGAAACATTCAGGGTTAACCATCTCTTCGGATCTTCATTTCCTTATGCAGACTCCCATGTCACATAAAACTTATATTAAATAAACTTATATGCTTTTCTCTTGTTAATGTTGTTTGTTACAGGGGTCCCAGCCTAGAACTTGAAAGAGTAGAGGAAAAAATTATTTTTTCTCCCCTACAGGTACATTTGAGCAGAGACTTAGATGACAAGAAGGAGCTTGTCATATGCAATACACAGATTCTAAAACTTGGTCTT
>VMDR010025963.1:0-14231 GCA_007922815.1 Macrotus californicus
CTATTTTATGCCTACTAATTACGCTTCTTCTTCCCTGTACACCTTTTCCCCCCTATTCCTCCCTTCCTCCTCCCCACTGAAATCCCTCCATGTAATGTCCATTTCTCTGGTTCTGTTCCTGTTCTGGTTGCTTGCTTAGTTTTTGTTTTCATTGTTTTTCTTTTCTTTTAGGTTGATTTGTTGAGAGTTGTGTTTGTTGTCATTTTACTGTTCATAGTTTTGATCTTCTTTTTCTTAGATAAGTCCCTTTAATGTTTCATATAATAAGGGCTTGGTGATGATGAACTCCTTGAACTTGACCTTGTCTGGGAAGCACTTTATCTGCCCTTTTATTGTAAATGATAGCTTTGCTGGATAGAGTAATCCTGGATGTAGGTCCTTGCCTTTCATGACTTGGAATACTTTTTGCCAGCCCCTTCTTGCCTGCAAGGTTTCTTTTGAGAAATCATCTGATAGTCTAATGGGAACTCCTTTGTAGGTAACTGTCTCCTTTTCTCTTGCTGCTTTTAAGATTCTCTCTTTATCTTTAATCTTGGTTAATGTAATTATGATGTGCCTTGGTGTGTGCTTCCTTGGGTCCAAGTTCTTTGAGACTCTCTGGGCTTCCTGGACATCCTGGAAGTCTATTTCCTTTGCCAGACTGGGGAAGTTTTCCTTCATTATGTTTTCAAATAAGGTTTCAATTTCTTGCTCTTTCTCTCTCCTTCTGGCACCCCTATGATTCAGATATTGGAATGTTTCAAGTTGTTCCAGAGGTTCCTAAGCCTCTCTTCATTTTTTTTTGAATTCTTGTTTCTTCATTCTATTCTGGTTGGATGTTTATTTCTTCCTTTTGTTCCAAATTGTTGATTTGAGTCCTGGTTTCCTTTCTGTCACTGTTGGCTCCCTGAATATTTTGCTTTATTTCACTTTGGGTATCCTTCATTTGTTCTTTCATTTTGTGACCAAGCTCAATCAGTTCTGTGAGCATTTTCATTACCAGGGGTTTGAGCTCTCCATCAGACAGGCTGGCAATCACCTTATCACTTAGCTCTCTTTCTGGAGTTTTGCTTTGTTCTTTCATTTGGGCCATATTTCTTTGTCTCGGCATACCTGTTAAGTTGTAAGAGGGCGGGGCCTTAGGTATTCACCAGGGCAGGGCAACTCTCCTTGCTGCTCTGCAGTACTCTCTGTGGGGGAGGGGCCAGAGAGGGAACAGTGCAGTTCACCTGCTCGGCAATATCCCCCCTTTCCTACAAACCCTCATGTGAGACTGGGAGTTTCTCCCACCGTGGCAACCCCTGCCGTAGTCCACAGTCAGCTCTGAGTCTCAGTTTCCCATTCAGGCAGCCCCACCCACCTTCATGATCCACTGTCTTGCCTCAGGTTCTCTCCATCTTACCGGTCTGGTTGGTCTGGTTGACTGTTTCTTTAATTCCCTGGTTGTCGGAGTTCCATGCAGTTTGATTTTCTGGTACTTCTGGTTGTTTATTGATTTTAGATGGTTTTTATCCTTCTTTTGGTTGTGTGAAGAAGTGAAGGGTTTCTACCTATGCTTCCATCTTGGCCGGACTCTCTATGTTTAGTTATTTTTAGACACACAAATACTAACCATTCTGTCAAAACTGCCTACAGCATTCAATACAGTAACATGCTGTGCAGTTTTGTAGCCTAGAAGTAACACTTAGGGTTTATTAAGTATACTTTATGTCATTGCAATCACAAAATCACCAAAGAATGTATTTCTCAGGGTGCATTTCTGTTGTTAGAGACACATGAATGTATAGGTCTATATCTCTGATGCACATAGATGCAAAAATCTTAAAATAACCTATCAGCAAGCTAAAAGCACCACAACGCAAAGGTTTAACTGTCAAGTCAGATTTACATGAGTCTCATGATTCTGCAACCTTACCCAACACCAACCTTAACTAGTGATTGAAACAATACAAACCACTAGGTACAGAAAACATTTTCCCTTGGAGAAATTGGATCCTGTCAAATTCACATACTCATTAAAAGTTCTTTTCTCCTCTGTACTAGGATACATTCTAGTCTTAGACTTAAAATGTGCGGTGTGTTTTGAGCAAAGTATGTGGAAACACTGCTTCAGATAAGGAGCCTTTGTGGTTATGGAACATGCTTATCTGATATCCATTAGTTATACAACTCCAGCCAGCCATGCCTCCCACCCTACAAATCTATAAATTCCAGGTTTCTTTACAATAAGCAGCTCAGATATACGAGGTTATAATCTGCTAGATATTTTCATGGATAAGGACTCTCATTATTTTGGCTAATAAACATCTTTAAATGAGTTTCCCAGGAAGTTGGGTTATTAGCATGTAAGAAGGAGTTTTGATTGAAGTCATTCATTCCTCTCTGAGCATCCCTAACTAGAAGAGGAATGGGTTATAGGCCTGGTGCTAATCCTTTTTCTCCTAGGTTTATTCCGAGTACACTGAAACTAAAACTCCAGGCCAACAGGATCTCCCTTGTCAACAGAAGCAATCTCTCCTCACAAGTCTGATAAGCCTATCCTCCAGTGGTATGAAAATTTATTGAATTATGAGTCAACCTACTAGACCGAGCTTCTGAGTAGGTTACCAGAATCCAGGTATTATGCATCTCGAAGTGTTTCTAATTATTTCTTTGGTTATCGGAAACCTTGGCTCAATGGTGTCCGGTGCTTGATGAAATCAGTGTAACACAGAAGGAAGTACCCACAGATGTAATCAGAAGTGTGCTGGAATGCTCTCACCCATGATAAGCCTACTCTCTCCCTATCATCTTCTGTGGGGGTCTCAGAGGACACTGAAAACTACATGGTAAGGAAAGCGTCAGCATCCATGAAAGATGCTGCAGGGACTCTCCCCTGTGCCTGAGGAAAGCTGAGAGATGCTGCCATTGAAAGCTTCCTGACTTCAAGGCAATGACGGGGTCCTGCTGCGGCAGAGGCCATGCAGCAGCAGAGGCAAGGTGAGCATGGTTTCTACAACAGGCGCGAGCCTGGGACGTAGCAATCAGATGGTTCATCCCAGAGGCACCCTTTGTAGTGACTAACTGATCACGGTGTCCCAACCCAAAAAAAGGCAGTGATCTCAATGAGACCTGTTTTCTTTACTTCTCAATCTGCATTCTTTCCCTATGAGACCTTATCACTTTAATTTCCATCTGTTCTAATAACTCTTTTTCTCCAGCCACCTGCAATTAACAACTCTTACATTTATATTCCAGTTCACATGTCTCGAGTACGAGGACATTTACGGGGACCCCTCAGAGTCTGACATGTTCCCAGATTTCAGGAAACATGAGGAAATGTGTCAAACCCATGCCTGTATTCACTGTATAAAAGTGAGGGGCTATGGTGGAGCTGCTCAAGCACGTGGCAGAACAAACTGAGGGGGGAGGCCATGTTCGAATGACCTGCATGTTCACAGATGGTGGGGCACAGAGGCTTGCTTTCTGGGGACCAAACATTGATCCTTTGAGAGAAGTCATGCTGGTGTCATTTTGAAAAGCTCCAAGTGAAGGGACCTCACCCGACAGATTTGAGGGGTACAGGAAGACAGGCACTGGCTCCACCAAGGGAGCTGTAGTCACCTCCCAGCAGGTCCTCAGCAGGAGGGTCTCTGAAAACACACCTGGAAAAAGCCCGTGGGGCAAAGAGCCAACAAGAGTGCATGTACCTGGTCCTGATGGGTCAACCCCAGGTACCCCCTTCCTTGTGGGTTGTGTTCTCTGATCCCATCTCCTGTTCCCCTGTGCCCTTCTTTGGTGAAAGAGAGGTAATGGGCCACTGTGCTCTCTCCACCAGTGGGGGATGGGGAAAGTCATCAAGCTGGAGTTTGAGTTATTACAACAAACTGAATTTTTAATGACTGAAATGAGAATGTCCTTGTCACTATATAGGACTGGGAAAGGAATGGAGCGCGCCTCAGATTTTAACGGGACAGGAAGAATAGAGTCGCAGTATGTTAATAAGAAAAGGTGAGAAAAATAAAGTTTGTGCTCAGATCCTTCAGAAAATCAGTTATATCTGCTAGAAATTTAATAATTTCAGTTGAACCAGATTAAGTAGATCTTTTCCTTCTAATGGGAACAATGAAGAAAGCACAACTCTGCATTAACAGTGAGTGCCAAAAAGGCACAGTCAGTCCTGGTCTAAGGTCCCCTTGAAGACTCAGATGTCCCACCTTATGACTCCAGTGCAGGTGGAGTTCATAGCCTTCCCAAATCAACAAAAATCCAAGGACCTGAAAAAGCAAAGAAGAAAAAGGAGGTTATTCTGAAATCACCAAGTTGTGGCCCACAGCACTGTTCTGTATTCAAATGCCTTTCCCATCAGTCACTTCTTGCTATGCCTGCACTTTTCAGCCTCTGGGAGTTTGCCATGCTGTTCCGCTGCCTGAAAAGCTCTCCCTCCCCATGTCACTGACCTTTCCAAGCTGGTTCAAATGTCCCCTCCTACCGTAACTGTTAACAACATTCCCAGGAAGAACTAATTGTTATGCTCTCCGCACACTGACGTCCTTCCTAAGTTCCTCCAAGTTCTTTTCCCTGTGATGGACCTGATTCCTGGAATTATTACTTAGACCCACTTGTGAGAGAACAGAGGACAGGGCCAGCACGTCCAAGGGTTATTTAAAAGCTCTTTCTTGAGGAACCAGTGTCATTGTCACAACTGTTAAGCACTGCTGTTAACACTGGTATTTAGTCAATAAATCTTAGTTAGATTTCAGTGTAAACCTAGCCAGGCACTAAGTTTGTGTGGAGATGAAAATTGAAAACTGGAGTCCTCAGATGCTTAGGACATAACTACATGTTGGAATGTATATGGCACTTCCCTTTTTATCAAAATAATTTTATGTACATGATTTCATTTCTTCTTTATCCAGCCCTATAAAATACCAATTTATTAAATATGATCATTCTCACTTCAAACAAAAGAAACTGAGTCTGAGAAGAGTAATAAGACTTGACCAAGTTAAAAGTAACCCAAAGACAGAGCTGGAAATAGAACTCAGGTCTGCCTCTTTGTTCACTGTCATTGCCATTGTATGCATGCAAAAAAGGTAGGGTAGAGCAGGGTTTGTTAAAACAGAGTAGGGTAGAGCAGGGTTCTTAGACAGTAGAAGTCATTCCCCCCAGAAGCCAACTAAGGAAGTCCACGTTTACTGTGTGTGAAGGCAGTGCCCTTCAGTGGCTGGAGTCTGGCCCAGACCACGTCATTCATCTGCATTTTCCCCATTATGAAGAAAAGTGTCTAACTGGTCTCTCCGCCTATCCTCACCCTCCACACCACACCTGCTAGGATGATTTTCCTGAAATGGAAATCTGATTTTTGCCAAAAGTTTTACACTTACTTTCCAAGCTTCTGAAAGCCATCACAGGCCTATGTTTGTAACCACATTCCCCATTATTCATTATGCCCTTCACCCTGACAGACTGGCCTGTCCCTCTTACACTGTCACACCCCATATTGTTCTGTCTTGCCAACTTTGTCATGATGTCTCTCTCCTGGAATGTTCCTCTCCATCCGCACACACTCACGTCCAAGTCCAACATCCCTTCGTGTCCCACTCTAGTGCTGACTCTTCCAAGAAGCCTTACTTAATGCTCTCGGCAGAAGTCACCTCTTCCTTTCCAGAATCCGTGCAGAACTTTATTGAGGTCTCTCTAATGACAATTACGATGCTCTGCCTGTGTTAGTTATTTTTGTGTATGATTTAGTGACCCTACTAGATGCTGAACTCATTGAATTAAGGGACTAGAGTAACTTTACATTTCATACCTAGATTTTTGAAGTGCCCTGCATGAAAACAGAAACTGGTTGTTTTGTTGACTTCTGTATACTCAGTATTTATCACTCACATCACGATGAATACATTTTATTGAGAGAAAAAAACAGTGCACATGGCAACTGATTAGGGGGTTGACTTCCTTTGTATCAGATAGTAAATCAGTAGGGACGAGAAATGGTGAAATCAGAGAAAGATATATATGCCCTATGTACAAACGGACACCGAAAAACTCCAATTTCCTACATGTTGTAAAATAATACACCAGTCCTATTGGTCAGCTTAAAGCTTGGTCTGCCCCCTTAGATCAAAGTGTTGGTTAATGCAACCTCTGAGTTACCTCACAGAGACAGCACTGTACCTGGGCCAGCCATCCCTCAAGACTGAGGAAACTTGAAAGGAGCGAGGAGAGTGAAACCAGACATTAACAAGGTTTTTGTGTCTTACAAAGACCAATTAGACTGGCCTAGAACCAGACACTAAAAAATTGGACACTAACCAAATGTTTAAAAGTTTTGACAGGAAACCCCCGGAAGCTTTGCTCCAGCCCCTCAGCAGAGCCCAGCTGAAGCCGGTGGACACTGGAGAGACGAGTGGAGCTCAGCTGAGTCTGTGCAGGGAACTCTTGAAGCTTTTTTCCCACCAGACTCCATCAGATCGGAAACCCTCTGTGCCTCCCTTCGCCTCTCTCATATCCTCTGCCCTATATGCCTAAGTCTCAAAATTATCCAATCAAACCTTCCAAGTATAAACTTATGAAAACGGATAGCCTCCTCTTACCCTCAACCCTTAAAACTTGTCTCAGGCCTTTCTTCCAGGAGGCTGATTTGAGTCTTGCCTTCAGTCTCCCTGTGTTCCTGCCTCACAATAAATCCTCTCTATCTTCAAAAGACCACTGCCTCTGGGTCTAGCTTGCCAGGTGCCTGGCAGGATGTGAACCCACCTACTTGGATGGGTTACAACTGTCCTCCCATAAGCTTTCCACTTCCACAGGCCCTTCTTTTGCCTGGTCTGAATTTCTACCCCTACGTGACACCACTATGTGACGACAGAAGCAGGGTCACTATTGCCAAAAGACTTTTGCTAAAATGTAATGTGCACCTGGACTAGCAGACTAGCAGTTGCACATTATAACAGGTTTAAAAAACTAGCTAATTTGTAAGGCCCAGAAAGACCGATTCTCAGGAGATGGGATATGAAATGAGTTAGTTCAATATGTGAAGCTACTGCTAATTTAAAGCTGTGGGAGCCTAAAACAACAGTATTGAGTGAACCGTAAAATAGGCTATGAAACAGGGGAATAGAAAAAGGATGTTCCGCCAACTTTTCAAAGGGTCAAAGTGACAACATGCATCCTCTAATAGCGCAAGTCCATTTTCTCCAACGATCCCTCGTGCCTAAAATTCAAGCAGTTGGTGCAAACCCCAACTCTAGTTAGACAAGAGGGATCTTAGGTTCTGAGGACTCCTGGCACCAATTGGGCACCATCTCATAGGCAGGAGCACCTTGTGAGGCTACTCAGGAAGGGAGTGGGAGAAATGGGGAACATCACTCACCAACAGCAATGAAGAGTAGGCAACCAGGATTCCAAATAAACTCAGCAAAAGAATGGACCAGAAGTACCAGTATCTTGTAATTAGATACACAACCCTGCAAAAACATGTTTCAGCCCTTAAAATATAGCAGAAAATAGCGTTTGTGTCAAGACTGGACTGGTTCTGGCATAAAAACACTGAGGAAGATAAGAAGAGAAGCATTTGGGAACACATCAGGGACATTTGGGGACATTTAGTCAGGCATTTTAACTTTGACCTATATACAACGTGATACCTTAATGCAGATCTGTATAAGTGGTATGATTTTTTTATGTTATTTAGAATATATACTCAAAAATTATGTCCTTTTTTGAAAGCAATATATTAATGCAGAAATTCTGAAATTCCAAAAAAGAAAAGTCATCCTTAAATTCACCACCTTAATAAAAGTAATGCTTTCCAGTTTGGCAGGTTCCTTGTCTATGTGCCTGTATGTTTTCCTATAGAAATGCCATCACAGACACCACATTAATTACTCTCTTTATGTATATATTTTAGGGTTTTTCTTATGCTTGATTCCTTCACCTTTTTCATCAAGTCCTGCAACCTGCTTCCCCTCTGACAGCTTAGTCTGTTCTCTATCGATGAACTTGTTTCTATTCTGTTTGTTAGTTGATTTTGTTGATTAGATTCTACATGAGTGAAATCATATAGTACTTCTCTTCGACTGGCTTATTTCACTTAGCACAATGCTCTCCAGGTCCATTTCATGCTGTTACAAAGAATAAGATTTCCTTCTTTTTTATGGCCACACAGTATTCCATTGTGTAAATGTACCACAGCTTTTTTAATCCACTGATGGACACCAGGGCTGCTTCCAAATCTTGACTACTGCAAATAATGTTGCAATAAACAAAGGGGCACATATATTCTTTTGAATGTTTCAAATTTCTTCAGATATATTCCCAGAAGTCAAATCACTGGCTCATAAGGCATCTCCATTTAAAATTTTTTGAGTTAACTCCATATTGCTTTCCACATTGGCTGAACCAATGCAGCGCTACCAACAGAGCAAGAGAGTTCCCTTTTCTCTACATCCTCGCCAATACTTGTTTGTTGATTTATTGATGACAGTCATTCTGGCAAGTGTGAGGTGATATTTCATTGTGGTTTTATATGTTTTAAGTACATTTTGTTGATTATGCTATTACAGTTGTCCCATTTTTCTCCACTTTATCCCACTCTGCCCTGCAAATACCCACCTTCCAGCATTCCTGCTCCCCTCACCACTTAGTTCATGTCCATGGGTTGTACATATATGTTCCTTGGCTTCTCCATTTCCTATACCACTCTTAACCTCCCCCATCTCTTCTGTACCTACCAATTATGCTTGTTATTCCCTGTACTGTTTCCCCCTATCTCCCCTCTCTCCCTCCCTGCTGACAACCCTCCATGTGATCTCCATTTCTGTGATTCTGTTCCTGTTCTAGTTGTTTGCTTAGTTTTTGTTTTTCAGGTTCAATTGTTGATAGTTGTGAGTTTGTTGTCATTTACTGTTCATAGATTTTGATCCTCTTCTTTTTCTTAGATAAATCCCTTTAACATTTCATATAATAGGAACTTCACAAAAAGAGTTTGGGAGTCTTCCTTCTTCTTGGATTTTTTGGAGTAGTCTGTGAAGGATAGGCGTTAGCTCTTCCTTAAATGCTTTGTAGAATTCTCCTGTGAAACCGTCTGGTCCAGGGCTTTTGTATGTCGGGAGTTTTTTGATTACTGCTACAGATACTTCTTCAAGGAGGACATACAGAGGGTCCAAAGACATATGAAAGGATGCTCAGCATCACTAGCCATCAGAGAGATGCAAATTAAAACCACAATGAGATACCACTTCACACCAGTCAGAATGGCTATCATAAACAAAGCAACAAACAACAAATGTTGGAGAGGTTGTAGAGAAAAGGGAACCCTAGTGCACTGTTGGTGGGATTGCAGACTGGTGCAACCACTATGGAAAACAGTATGGAATTTCCATAGAAAGCTAAAAATGGAACTGCATTTTGACCTGGCAATTCCACTGCTGGGATTATACCCTAAGAACCCTGAAACATGAATCCAAAAGAACCTACGCATCCCAATGTTCACAGCAGCACAATTTACAATAGCCAAGTGCTGGAAGCAACCTAAGTACCCATCAGTAAATGAATGGAGCAAAAAACTGTGGTACATTTACACAATGGAATTCTACGCAGCAGAGAGAAAGAAGGAGCTCCTACCCTTTGCGACAGCATGGATGGAACTGGAGAGCATTATGCTAAGTGAAATAAGCCAGGTGCTGAAAGACAAATACCATATGATCTCACAATTAACAGGAAGGTAATCAACAAAATGAACAAGCAAGCAAAGTATAGCCAAAGACATTGAAATTGAGAACAGGCTGACAGTTACCAGAGGGGAGAGGAGAGGGGATAATGAGGGAAAAGGGTGAAGGGTTTACAGGAACAATTATAAAGGACGTATTGACAATAACAAGGGGGGGTGTGGAAAGGGGGATGGGAGGCAGGGAGGGCTGGGGGAAAAAGGCAGAAAACTGTACTTGAACAATTTTTAAAAAAAGGGCTTGGTGATGATGAACTTCTTTAACTTGACCTTATCTGGGAAGCACTTTATCTGCCCTTCCATTCTAAATGATAGCTTTGCTGGACACAGTAATCTTGGATGTTGTCCTTGCCTTTCATGACTTCAAATATTAATTAATGTCCAGCCCTTTCTTGCCTGTATGGTTTCTTTTGAGAAATCAGCTGATAATCTTATGGGAACTCCTTTGTATGTAACTGCCTCCTTTTCTCTTGCTGCTTTTAAGATTCTCTTATCCTTAATCTTGGGTAACTTAATGATTATGTGCCTTGGTGTGTTTCTTCTGGGATCCAACTTCTTTGGGACTCTCTGAGCTTCCAGAACTTCCTGGAAGTCTACTTCCTTCACCAGATTGGGAAAGTTTTCCTTCATTATTTTTTTCAAGTAAGTTTTCAATTTCTTGCTGTTCCTCTCTCCTTCTGGTACCCCTGTGGTTCAGATGTTGGAACATTTAAAGTTGTCCCAGAGGGTCCTCAGCCTCTCCTCATTTTTTTGAATTCTTGTTTCTTCATTCTGTTCCATTTGGAAGTTTGTTCCTTTCTTTTGTTCTAAATCGGGGTGGCAAACTCGTTCACTGAGGACCACATCAGCCACGTGGTTGCCTTCAAAGGGCCGAATGTAATTTTAGTACTATATAAATGTAACTACTCCTTAACAGTTAAGCAAGAGCTCGGCACTGCTGCCAGGTAGAAACAAGATGCTGGGCTGGATAAAACAAGATGGAGGGCCAGATTCGGCCCATGGGCCTTGTGTTTGCCACCTGTGTTCTAAATCATTGATTTTAATCCTGGTTTCCTTCCCTTCATTGTTGGTTCTCTATGTTTTCCTTTATTTCACTTTGTGTAGCTTTCATTTCTTCCTTCATTTTGCAACTGAGCTCAATAATTTCTGTGAGCATTCCGATTACCAGTGTTTTGAACTCTGCATCTGATAGGTTGCCTATCTCTTCATTGCTTAGTTCTTTTTCTGGAGTTTTCATCTGTTCTTTCATTTGGCCATATTTCTTTGTCTCAGCGCACCTGCTACGTTTTAAAGGGCAGAGCCTTACATATTTGCCAGGGCAGGACAACTCTCTTTGCTGCATTGTGGTGCTGTACATGGAGGAGGAGTCAGAGGTGGAACAATGCCACTTGCTTGGCTCTCGCCCTGCTTTCCATCACTTCCCTCACTCCCCACAAGTGGATTGTGCCCTTTTAGGTGTTGCTTCCCTGGGTGGGTGGATTTGCGTACATTCTAGGACTCTGTGGGTCTCTCCAATAGACTCTCCTGTGAGACTGGGAATTTCTCCTGCCTTTGCCACCCCCACAGAATTTTACAGCCAGTGGTTTTGAGTCTTTAGTTTCCCATGCTGATACCCTGGGTTTTGTGGTCTGTCTCACTCCCATTGTTCCTCCCAACTTATCCACATACAAATGTGGGACCCCTGGTTAGCCTCACCCTTTGTGGTCTGCAGCCTTGCTGTGTATCCTCTCTGTCCACGAGCTATCTATCTCTGTCCCTTCTACCAGTCTGAATGAATGTTTCTTTAACTCCTTGGTTGTCGGACTTCCATACAGTTCAATTTTCAGGCAGTTCTGGTTGTTTTTTGTTTTTAAACTGGTTGTTATCCTTCTTTTGATTGTGCAAGGAAGTGAAGCATTTCTACCTATGCCTCCATCTTGGCCAGAACTCTTCATTGTGGTTTTAATTTGCATTTCTCTAATGATTAGTAATGCTGAGCATCTTTTCCTATATCTATCAGCCAGCTGCAGGTCCTCTTCAGATAAGTGGCTATTCAGGTCCTTTGTCTATTCTTTAATTGGATTATTTGTTTTTTTGGTGTTGAGTTGTATAAGTTCTTTACATATTTTAGAAAATAATCCCTTATCAGATGTCTCATTGGTGAATATGTTCTCCCATTTGATGGGTTGCCTTTTCACTTTGTTGATGGTTTCCTTTGCTGTGCAAAAACTTTTAATTTGTTAGTCCCATTTGGTTATTTTTTCTTTTGTTCCCCTTGCCCAAGACAAGAAATCAGAAAAAATATTGCTATGTGAAATGCCTGAGACTTTACTACCTATGTTTTCTTCTAAAATTTCTATGATTTTGAGTCTACCAGTTAAGTCTTCAATTCATTTTGAGTTTATTCTTGTGTACAGTGGAAGAAGGTAGTCTAGTTTCACTTTTTTTGCACGAATCAGTCCAATTTTCTCAAAACCATTTATTGAATAGACTATCTATACCCCATTGTATGTTTTGCCTCCTTTATCAAATATTGACTGACCATAAAGGTGCGGGTTTATTTCTGGGCTTTCTATTCAGTTCCATTCATTTATGTTTCTGTTTTTATGCCAGTGCCATGCTGTTTTGATCACTATCGCCTTGCAGTAGAGTTTGATACCAGGTAGTGTGAGTGCTCCAACTCTGTTCTTCTTTTTCAAGATTGCTGTGGCAATTCAGGGTCTTTTACAGTCCATATAAATTTTTGCAATATTTTTCTAGTTCTGTGAAGTGTCATTGGTATCTTGATAGGAATTACATACACTAAATTTATAGATTGACATTTTTTAAAGTATTTTCTTAGATATTTTTTAAACTTTCTTGTTGTTCAGTTACAATTGTCACCATTTCCCCCCATTACTCTCCCCTGACCTACGCACTCCCCACCTCCCAGCATATTGTCTTTGTCCATGGGTCCTTTATACATGTTCCTCAACTTGACCCTTCCCCTTCTTCACCCCTTTATACTCCTCCCCGAACCCCTCTGGTTACTGTCAGTTTGTTCTTTATTTCAGTGGCTCTGGTTCTATTTTGCTTGCTTGTTTGTTTTGTTGATTAGGTTCCACTTACAGGTGAGCTCATATGGCATTTGTCTTTCACCACCTGGCTTATTTAACTTAGCATAATACTCTCCAGTTCCAATGCTATCACAAAAGATAGGACTTCCTTCTTTCTTTCTGCTGCGTAGTATTCCATTGTGTAAATGTACTATAGTTTTTTGATCCACTCATTTACTGATGGGCACTTAGGCTGTTTCCGGCACTTGGGTATTGTAAATAACACTGCTATGAACATTGGGGTGCATAGGTTCTTTTGAATTGCTTTTTCAGGATTCTTAGGGTATAATCCCAGCAGTGGAATTGCCAGGTCAAAAGGCAGTTACATTTTTAGTTTTCTGTGGAAATTCCATATTGTTTTCCACAGTGGCTGCACTAGTCTGCATTCCCACCAAGAGCATACTAGGGTTACCTTTTCTCCACAACCTCACCAGCACTTGTTGTTTTGTTGATTTGTTTATGATGGCCATACTGACCGGTGTGAAGTGGTATCTCATTGTGGTTTTAATTTGCATCTCTCTGATGGCTAATGATGCTGAGTATCCTTTCATATGTCTATGGACCCTCTGTATTTCCTCCTTGGAGATATAGATTGACATTTTAATGGTATTAATTTTTCCTAGTAGTGAACATGGTATATGCTTCCACTTATTTGCATCTTCTTCAATTTCCTTCTTCAGTGTCATATGATTTTTAAAAAAACAAGTCTTATATATATCACTGGTTAAATCTATTCTGGGGTTTTTTGAAGCAATTGTGAATGGAATTTGTTTCTTATTTCCCCCTTCTGATAGTTCATTATTGGTGTATAAAAATGGAACTGATCTCTGGGCATTTATTTTGTATCCTGCTACTTTCTTGAATTTATCAGTTCTAGTAGTTCTTCAGGGTTATCTCTATATATTATCATGTCATCTACAAATAATAACAATTTTTCTTCCTCCTTTGCAGTCTGGATACTTTTTATTTCTTCTTGTCTGATTGCTGTGGCTAGGACTTCCAGTACAATGTTGAATGAGAGTGGTGAAAGAGGACGTCCCCGTCTTCTTCTTGATCTTAAAAAAAACAGTTGTAGCTTTTTCCCATTGAGTATGATGTTGGCTGTGGGTTTGTCATATATAGCTTTTATTGTGTTTAGGTATGTTCACTCTATTCCCATTTTCATAAGAGCTTTTTTCATTTTCTTTTTCTTTTTTTTAATATATTTTATTCATTATGCTATTACATTTGTCCCAACTAACCCCCCCACCTCCGCCCTGCACCCTACTTCTCCCCCACCCCCCCTCTTTAGTTCATGTCCATGGGTCATATATATGAGTTCTTTGGCTTCTACATTTCCTATACTATTCTTAACCTCCCCCTGTCTATCTTCTACCTACCATTTATGCTTCTTATTCCCTGTACCTTTCCCCCCCCTCTCCCCCCACTCACTCCCCTGATGATAACCCTCCCTGTGATCTCCATTT
>VMDR010025964.1:0-14233 GCA_007922815.1 Macrotus californicus
AATTCTAATTATACACCCACGTGGAAAATACCCAATAGGAAGGAGATAATGGTACCCATTTTTACATTTGAGAATATGAAGATGCTGGCTAAGGAAAGAAAAAAATGGATTGTTTTTAAAAAATCATGTTCATTAAGATATTTTCTGATTTATATGTGTATTTATGTGTTGACAGATAACATCTTAGTTTATATTTATGCAGAAAAACGTGGATATGCCCAGTTGCATAATCTATACTATACCCTAATCTCACTAGTTTTATAGTCCTTTTACTAGCTTGATCCCAATGTAATTAATAACCTTCAAAAGAAAAGAAAAAGCAAAGCACCAGGCCCAGTTGAATTCATTGATGAATTCTCTCCAACATTTAAGGAAGAAATGACACCAGTTCTCCATAATCTCTTCCAGAAACTCATTCCTAACTTCCTAATTTATTCTATGAGGCCAGTGTCACCCTAAAACTAAAACCAGATAAAGACACTACAAGAAAGGAAAATTAAAAACCAATATCTCTCATGGATGTAGATTCAAAAAATTTTGATGAATTGAATTCAACAATGTATAAAAAGAATTATATACCATGATCAAGTGATATTTATTTCAGGTGTGCAAGGCTGATTCATCATTTGAAAGTTACTCAATGTAACTTTCAGCCACAGGAACAGGCTAAAGAGGGAAAATCACATGATCACATCAATAGCTACAAAAGAAAACATTTATCGAACTCCAACACTAATTGATGATTTAAAGAAAAAAAAGCTAAGCAAATTTGGAATACAGAGAAACTTTCTCAACCTAATAAAGAACATCTGCAAAATATCAGCAGCTAACACTTACTTAATGATGACAAACTACATGTTTTGTCTAAATTTGGGAGTGAGGCAAAGATGTTCTCTCTCACCACTGTAATTAAACATGTACTGAAAGTTCTAGCTCGTGCAATAAGACAAGAAAAGGAAATAAAAGATATACACATTGGAAAGGAAAAAATAAAACTGTTCTTTGTTCACCTATGATGTGATTGTCTACACAGGAAAATCCCAAAGAACTGACCAAAGACAAACAAAACAAAATGAAACTAATAAGGAAGTACAGCAAAATCTCAGAGCACAATGTTAATACACAGAAGTTAATTGCTTGCCCTGACCGGCATGGGTCACTTGGTCTGAGCATCATCCCACAAAGCTAATTCAATTACTAGTAGGGTACATGCCTGGGCTGCAGGCACCGCTCCCTGGTCGAGGTGGTCCCTCCTTGTAATATATGCAAGAGGCAACTGATCGATGTTTCTCTCCCTCTCTTTCTCCCTCTCTTCCCTGCTGTATAAAAATAAATAAATAAAATCTTTTTTTTTAAGTGAACTGCTTACCTGTATACCAGTAATGAACAATTTGAACTTGAATTTTTCTGAAAATACCATTTGTAATAAAACAAAAAAAGAAAGAAAAATGAAAGGAAGGCAAACTTTGATATAAATCTAGCAAAATATGTACAGGATTTACATGTCAAAAACTACAAAATTCTTGTGAAAGAAATTTAAAAAGACCTAAATGAGAGATTCTTTCTTCATGGATTGGAAGAGTCAATATTAAAAGGTTAATTATTCTCTACTTGACCTGTATATTTGATGCATTCCCAATCAAAATCTCAGCCAGCTATTTTGTAGATATCAAAAAACTCATTCTATGGAATATATAGAAAGGCAAGAAACCCAGAATAGCCAACACAATACTGAATAAGAAAAAAAAGTTGGAGGACTCATAACTCCTGATTTGAAAACTTACGATAAAGCTACAGTAATCTATACACCATGGATCATAGACCTAAATGTAAAATGCAAAACTGTAAAACTTCTTTTTTTCAATTATATTTTCTTGATTATGCTATTACAGTTGTCCTGATTTTTCCCCTTTGCTCCCCTCCACCCAGCTCCCTCCAGTCCCTCAGGCAATCCCCACACCATTGCTAATGTCCATGGGTCATGGGAATAAGTTCTTTGGCTACTCCATTTCCTATACTGTACTTTACATCCCTATGGCTATTCTGTAACTATTTGTCCTTCTTAATCACCTCCCTTCTTCACCCATCCCCCCATACTCCCCTCCCATCTGGCAACCATCAAATGCTCTCTTAATCCATGATTCTGTCTCTGTTCTTCTTTGTTTTTTTACAGTCAGTTGTTGATAGATTTCTGTTTCTTGCCATTTGACTGTTCATAGTTTTGATCTTCTTTTTCTAAAATAAGTCCCTTTAGCATTTCATATAATAATAGTTTGGTGATGATGAACTCTTTTAGTTTTCTCTTGTCTGGAAAGCTCTTTATCTGCCCTTCGATTCTAATGACAGCTTTGCTGGGTAGAGCAGTCTTAGCTGTAAGTCCCTGCTTTTCATGACTTTGAATATGTCTTGCCAATTCCTTCTAGTCTACAAAGTTTCTCTTGAGAAATCAGCTGACAGTCTTATGGGAACTCCCCTGTATGTAACTAACTTTGCCTCTTGCTGCTTTTAAGATTCTCTCTTTATCTTTAACCTTTGACATTTTAATTATGATGTGTCTTGGAGTGGGCCTCTTTGCATCCATCTTGTTGGGGCCTCTTTGTGCTTCCTGAACTTGTATATCTATTTCCTTCACCAAATTAGGGAAATTTTCTTTCATTATTTTTTCAGATAGCTTTCCAATTTCTTCCTCTTTCTCTTCTCCTTCTGGCACCCCTATGATGCAAATGTTATATCTCTTGAAGTTGTCCCAGAGGCTGCTTACATTATCCTCATTTTTTTTATTCTTTTTCTTCTTCTTGTTCTGATAGGTTGTTTTTTGCTTCCTTATGTTCCAAGTCATTGATTTGATTCTCAGCTTCATCCATTCCAGTGTTGATTTCAATTAGTGTATCCTTCATTTCTGACTGGATCTTTTTTATGCTATTGAGGTCCTCACTAAGTTCCTTGAGCATCCTTGTAACCAGTGTTTTGAACTCTGCATCTGATAGATTGCTTATCTCCTTTTTGTTTAGTTATTTTTCTGGAGTTTTGATCTGTTCTTTCATTTGGGCCATGTTTCTTTGTCTTCTCATTTTGGCAGCCTCCCTGTGTTTGTTTCTATTTGTTAGGTAGAGCTGCTTTGACTCCTTATCTTGGTAGAATGGCCTAATTTAGTAGGTGTCCTGTAGGGTCCAGTAGCACAGCCTCCCCTATCACCTAAGCTGGGCACTCAGGGTGCAAGCTTCATGGGGGCTGAGTACACCCTGCTCCTGTAGTTGAGCCTTGGTTGCTGTTGGCAGATCAGCAACCTAGGCCAGTCAGCTGCAAGGATTGGCTGTGACCACTTACCACCAACCTCTACCATCCATGGAAGATTAGCTGTGCAGGGGCAGGGTGACAGTGCCTCAATGTGGTCTGTAGCTGTCCACTGGGTGCATTGGTCCTGGGGTTTTCTGGGTGGTACAGGCCAAGGTCAGCCCCCATCTGTGTTTTCCCCAGGGCCACCCTGCCCAAGCTATAAAGCAATCTGAGATGGCTGCTACTTGTATTGGGCTTGGAGATTCCCAGGTGAAGCCAAGCTGTGAAACTCAGCTGGCTGTTGCTAGTGCTGGGCCTGGGGCTCACTGAGGCCAGCTGCTGCTTGCTTGAGAGGATATAGGAAGTTTTGAAGCATGAATCAAAGACCAGCCATTCATATGGAACAGCAGCTTGGGTGGGCCTGTAATTTGGGTGGAGCAGTCTCTGGGGATCTCCAAGGCAGTCAAACAGTGTTAGCCAGGTTGATGGAGTCTCAAATATGGTACCAGCTTGCTGGCTTTGTGGGGGCAGGGTTTAGAAAAGGGACAATGGCATCTGCTCACGTTGATGCCAGACACTTCAGTTTCTCCCTGTATACCATCAATGCCTTTCAAGCTGCTACCCCAGTGCTGGAGCTCAGAGGAAGTGAGTCTCAGTATGTGAGTCTTTGTGTGGGTTCTTTAAAAGGAACTGCTTGGGACTCCAGAAGTTTCTTCTACCAACTCAATCCTTGCTGTTTTTTGCAGCCAGAAGTTGTGAGGACTTACCTTCCTGGCACTGGAACTCTGGACTGGGAGCCTGGTGTGGGGCTGAGACTTCTCACTCCTGAGATATCCCTACTCAATTTTTATCTACCACACATGAGTGAGGGATCAGCCCCTTCTGCATCTGTGCCCCTCCTACCATTCTGGATGGATGTGGTTTCTTTAATTCCATTGTTGTCAGACTTCAATTCAATTCAATTTCTGACAGTTCTGAGTGATGGTTGTTCTATATTTTAGTTGTAATTTTGATGTGGTTGTGCAAAGAGGTGAGCCATGTCTACCAGCACTGCCATCTTGACCGAAAGTCTAAAACTTCTTGAAGAGAACATAGGAGAAAATATAAGTGACCTCAGGGTTGGCAACAAGTTTTAGATATAACACTAAATGCATGATCCATGGCGGGGTGTGGGGGGAATGATAAATGCACTTTATTAAAATTAAAAACTGCTCTGTGAAAGAAACTGTTGAGAATGTAAGAACAAGCACAGATGGGAGAAAATATTTGCAAAACACATATCTGATAAAGAGTGTTCAAAAATACAAAGAACTCTTAAAGCTCAACAATAAGAAAATATTCTAATTAAAAAAATGGGCAAGAGGTCAGAACAGACTTTTCACCAAAGAAGATATGTAGTTGGCAAATAAACATATGAAAAGATGCTCAATATCATTGTTAAAGAATTGCAGTTTAAAATGCAATAACACTACCCATCTATTACAATGATGAAAATTTTTAAAAAATGATAGTACCAATCACCAGCAAGGATACGGAACAACAGAAACTCTCATTCATTGCTAATAGAAGTGAAAAATGCACAGCCATTTTGACACTTCCTTTCAAAGCTTAACTTAACAATCTGGCAGCCATGCCCCAAAGGTATTTACCCAACTGACTTGAGAACTATACCACACAAAGCCCTGCATATGACTATAGCAGCTTTATTCATTATTACCAAACCTGGAAGCACCAAGGATGTTCTTCTATAGGTGAATGGACCTTTTATATGGTACATCTATATAATTAATCAACAGTAAGAAAAAAATGAACTATAAAGCCATGAAAAGACATGGATAAATTTTAAATGCATATTGGTAAATGAAAGAAGCCAATCTGAAAGGCTTCATACTGTATTATTCCAATTATATCACATTCTGAAGAAAGCCACACCCTAGGGCTAGTGAAAGATTGTTGGCTGCCCAGGGTTCAGGGAGAGAAGAGTGTTGAATATATGAAGCACACAGATCTTGTGGGACAGTGAGACTATTCTGTGTGATACTATAATTATAGATACATGACACCATGAATTTGTCAAAACCCATAGAAAATTACAACACAGAAAGTAAACTTCAATGTATGTAGGCTTTAAAAAAATCATTTAGGAGGTAGAGAGTCCAGGAATTGAAAGCAGAATGTAAGAAAAAAAATCTTACTAACAAATAACCTCACTGAAGGGGGTGGGGGAGAGAGCTGCTGACGTAAGTAACTTCGGAAATAATTGGAATCTGTAAGATTAAAAGCAAACGGAAAAGTACATAAGCACTGTAGTTGACAGAATTTTTGCCTTTGGAGATATAGGTTAGCAATTCTGATATTGCAATACATATGTACTGGAATTGAAGAAAAGGATGGCAGATGGTGGAAGCTGTTAAAGAGTTTACAGATAAGAAGAAAAGCTAGAATGATTTCTATGGTAATAGAGTTGGAGACATCAGTATGAATTCATGTTTAGTTAGCTTAATTAGATACAGATGGTTACATAGGGAAATATTCATAGATATGTGTATATACAGGGGTTAATATGTGCAAATGTGTTTCTTGTTCTATCAGCTGAGTGGATCCAGACTAATAACACCCCAGCAGCAATGATCACACCTATCACCCAAATGTTGGTTTCTAATACCATTCTCTGATAAAGGGAACCAGGACTTCTTGGAGAAATAACTGATTCCAGTACTTGATCAGGAAACATACAAGATGAACCTAGAGCATCTTCTAGTGCCAGAAAGTTTGGAAGTACTTTTAAAAACACACACAACGACATAGTATGTCAAAGGGACACAGGAGCCAATTGAGAGAGCTGCTGATGGAACAGTCTGCACAACAAAATAAATAAAGTACTATTGGATTATAACCCAAAGTATAAAGTAAATAAATAAATGACTGAATAAGTAAATACATCTGGGAGTAAAGACAAATCTCCCATGCTCAGGGATACCAAATAATTTATGTAGATACTCTGCCTTCAAGGAAGGAGACAAAGCAAAAACTCCCCAGAGCTTAATTGTGACCAGCATACAGTGACCCCCTCCCAAAGGTACAAAATAGAAAGAGGGAGAAAAGGTAGCCTTACAGAGCAGAAACCTGACAAACACTGTCATAACCAGGTGATCGAGGTCAATATTAATAATGATAAGTCATGTTGGCAGTATGTGCTATTGAGATAATGTGGTAAAAATGGCATTTTACCTCTGTGGTCTTTGTCCCCCAAGACCACAGACCCAGCCTAATCATGGGGAAGACATCAGGCAAGTCCTAATTGAGGGACATTCTACAAAATACCCAACCAGCAGTCCTCAAAACTATCAAAGTCATCAAAAACAAAGAAATTCTGAAAAATTGTCACAGTCAAGAGGAGCCTAGAAGACATGATGACTAAATGCAATGTAGCATAGCATCCTGGTTGGGATCCTGAAACAGATAAAGGACATTAGGTTAAAACTTAGGCAGTGTGAATAAAGTATGCACTTCAGTTAATAAAAATGTATCAGTTCATTTATAGTGCATCAGTGTATGGTAACAGGTGTGCCATGCTAATGTGTGATGTTAATTAAAAAAAAATTGGTTGCAGGGATATATGGGAACTGTGTATTAGCTTCATAATTTTTCTGTAAATCTAAAACTGACCTACAAAGAAGGTTTATTTTTTTTAAATGTTGCCCAGATTTTCCTGTGCTGCTATCCGAAGGGTCGCTGCATTATACGGCTCCAGGAAACACCACTCCTACACAATTCAGTGTGAGTGGTCTCTCCTGAAGTACTTCTCCAACTTCAGTGGCTTTTTCTTAACAATGATGATGCCATGCATCAATTTATATTTTCCCTGTGTAACTTTTCCTGGATTGATTTAAATCCTACTTCACTGGTTTCCTCTGGAGGAAATGGTTGGGCTGGATCAGTGACCAACGTTTTTCAGTAAGAGGTAGGAAGATCATCACTCATCCTCTTGTTAAACAGCATCATCAGCCCAGGCACATATGCACAGAGACTGAAGATGGAGCCAAGTTAGGGAGCTCTGACTGGCTTCTCCTGTCCTGGCCTGTGACCTGCACTCCAGACCTCTCCCCGCCCTGGCCTCAGTTGTGGGGTGGGACCCACAGTGTGGCACAAACGGCAGTCCTGGTGCTTCAAAGTTCTGAACCAGGAACCAATGCAGATGGGCCAGGAAAGCCCCGGGAGTATGGGAACTAGGGTGAAAATGTCAGCGGCAACGTCTCTGAACACCGATGAGAGCCTTCCCAACTTCTGAAGAAATGCTACGTTTTCCAGCTAACCAGAGTGAGAACCTGAAAGATAAAAACTTTTGTTGACTACTGTAAAAACTTGGGGATTTGATTGAAATATTAAATGAAATATTAAAGACCCATGAAATGTGAGACCTCTTTCTCCTGGTATTTGGTCCATAAACTGTGTTCCAGTAGATTTGAGACCATCGAGTTCCCCTATTCCAGACCAAAGTAACGCTCGTTCACTTTTTGTTCCTGTAAATTTTAAAGCCCAGATGTGTCAAGTTATGTAATGAAAACCATACAAAAAAAAATTGATTTTTAAGGAACTTCATAAATTTTCTGCTTTACTGAGGTTTATTGGTTTTATTTTAATAGGACACAAGAAAGTTTGAACCTTTCATGTTTTTACTTTTTTTCAAGCTGAAGGAAGATCCTGAATTGTTAGGGCTAAAAGGAAAAATGCTTTTCTCGGGCCAATTTTTTTTTTTAACAGAGTAGGTCCTGTTGCTAAGATAAGCCTCTTGCTAAACCAAATATATGTTTTTGTGTTTCGTCTCGGATCTTATCTGTCTGCAGCAGCAGCAAGCTTAGTAACAAATGAAGTTCAAAGAGATGAAGCTGCTGTTTTAGCCTCTTACCCTGGTGTTTTCAAAGAGCGCTGCAGACTTGGTCATTCTGCCCACCCTAATCAAACTCTTTGAAAGCTTATCTTGTGCCACCGTTTCCTACAGTCTTTCCTCAAAGCTCTGGTAATTTGTAGTCATTAGTGGAATGGTATGTGGTGTGTAAATACACTTGATAGTTACGTTACTAAGACGTTGTTAAAGACCATCTTTTAAAGAATCGCAGCCTGGCATGAGGTTTTTATCTTTAGTTTTTTGAATCAGAGTTTTTTGCAATTATTTTGCATACATTGCAGTTACTTCCTAAATTTCCTCTTCAGTTCAGGAGCAATATGGCTTTTATAGTGCAAATAAGTTAAATAGATGCCATTTAGGGGTATAGATGACAGCAGAGATGGTTTTATTTCATGTGTGTAGGATAGTGCTGCAGGAAGATGCTCCAGATTATAGGGAGAGTTATGTATATGACGTTGAAAAAAGAAATATTTTTAAGGCTTTAAGATTTCCCTGGAATGCATGGAATTCAGGCTAACCTTGGTTTTCTTCAAAGGACCCTCCCTGTTTGCTTAAATTCTCAGAAAATATGATTGGACTTTTCAGTTGACTACATTGTGAGAGTGGTCAGGTGCCCAGCCCTGAAGAGGGGGCCTGTCAACATTTGGAGGGCCTGGAGCGGTGATGTTGGGAATGAGACTGGCATGATGGGAGGGATGGAGACTAAAATTCCTAGAACGCAAGCATATTGAACCCACTTGCCTCTCTGTGAATGGGGCTCTTGACCACAGGCCTGGCTTCCCTCTCCTCCCCTCCCACTCACTCAGCAGAGGACTGACCCAGCCCAGCCAGGAGACAGCTGTCCTTGGCTGGAGCCAGCTCCTGGCTGCACGCTGTGCTCCACAGAGCCTTCCAGCCCAGCCAGCTTGGCTACGGAGGCCTCAGATTTCATCTCCAAGAACTGAGTCCCTTCACTAAAATCAGATTTTTTTTTCATCTGGTAATTTGATTATTTCTCAGTTGGTGGGGTTCACCCACAAAAATTGTCTTCTGGAAAATAAAATGTAATCCAATGTTATCTTGCATGGCATTACATGTCAGAATATTACACAGTGAAAGCTGAGAGAACTGAGCTTGGTTAAAAACACCAGTTCAGTTGTCTGATCCACTCCACATCTAACCACACCATTCGAAACTCTTTCTTCTTCAGAAATTAGAGATAACTTTTTAAGAGCAATACCATTTGGGAATGTTACAAACTTCATGAGCATAATCAAACTAATGAGATACTATTTGTAGAAGGAAACCAAAATCAGTCATACAGAGACTATGATAACATGAGTAACTTGCTTAAAGTAAAAAAAAAAAAGCTCAAGAAAGATCTATTGTTTTTTCATACCTTGAGGTAAATTTTATGTAAATATGACCTAACATAAGCAATCTCAAAACTCAAAAGTATAAATATCAACGTAGATAAATCAGAAAATTATTTTATTTTCTTTACTAAGGCTTTCATGGTATAATTTAGAGAAGTAGGTAATTCCTGTTGTAGGATTCATGCAGAATTTGATTTATTTAAAAATGCAGCCCACATATCATTTTTTAATTATTGAAATATGCTCAGTGAAATAAGTCAGTCAGAGCAAGAAAAATACCATATGATTTCACTTAAATGTGGAATCTAAAGAACAAAATAAATAAACAAAATAGAAACAGACTCCTAGACTGATGGCTGCCAAAGAGGAGGGGTGTCGGGGGCTGGGTGAACAACGGCGATGGGATTGAGGAGTGCAGCATAGAAGATGTATCCAGCAATAGCACAATAACTATGTATGGTGCCAGGTGGATACTGGGAATATCAGGGGCAATGTTTTGTAAAGTAGATGATTGTCTAACCACTATGCTGCATACCTGAAACTAATACAAAGTATTGTAATGTTAAATATAAACTGTGATTGAAAGAAAATTTTTTTAATTAAAAAAAATATGTTGAATTTAGAAAAACACATTATACATTTTGAAGAGTGCTATAAACATAACTGAACAGCTCGAAGAAAAATAATAAATGAATGTGTGTATTTATTACACAGATTATGAAATCAAAACTTAGAAGACTCCTGCACGCTTCTTCTCAGTCACAACCCCCCCCCCCAACAGAGGTAACTGCTCATCTGAATTTTATGTTAACCTGGTCCCTTGTTTTTCCTTATAACTTACCCACCTATGTGTTCTTCCTCCCAAATATGATAGTGTTTAATTTTATTTGTTTTTGACCTTTACATCAATGGAATCATACTTTATGTTTTCTGTTTGACTTCTTTTGCTTAACGTTACTGTGTATTGTATTCCAGAGTATGAATATATACAATTTATTCATCCATTCTACTGCTGATTTACACAGGAGCTGTTTCCAGCTTCTTGCTATTATGAGCAATCCTGCAGTTCATAGTCTTAAACAAGGCTGCCTGGCCGCATTTGCAAGAAATTCTCTCAGGTTGATACCTAGGAGTACATCTGGGTTGTCAGGCATGTGTGTTTGTGTGTGTGTGTATGCATACACATACACGTACACATATACACATATTTTTTTCCTGCTATACTAAGTAATGCCAAAATGTTTTCCAAAGTGATTGTTCTTATTTATGTTCCCACAAGTAGTGGGTGGAAGTGCCTATTGCATCTCATCCTCTCCAACATTGGATATTATTTGATTTTGGTGTTTTTCAGTGTAGTGAATATGAAATGGTATCCCATTGTGAGTTTTATTTCTCTGATTACCCATGAGGTTGGATATCTTTTCACATGTTTACAGACCATTAGTGCTTTCATTTATTCAGCAGATACTGTTTGGGTACCTCCCATGTGCCAGGCACTGTTTGGATCTTTTCCAGTTCTTTAATCTGTACCTATTGATTACCTGTTTTTCTGTTGGGTTGTTTTCCTTTTTCAAAGAAGTTCTTTATATGTTCTGGAAACTTTTGCTAGTTATATGTTTTGCATTTTTTAATGAACAGTAGCTCTTAATTTTACTGTAGTCAGATCCTTTTTCTTATATTATCTTTTAAAAGCCTTCGAGTTCTGTCTTTCAAATTTAAGACCTTCCTTCCATTTGAAATGTATTCATATATATTATATGAAGAAGGGATCCACTTTCTTCCTTTTTTCTCCCAAATGGAGAACTAACTTTTCTGGCGTCATTATTGGATGCTCTGTCCTTTACCTGCTAATCTACAATGCTCTCTTTGCCATGAGTCATGTCCCTATATGTATGTGTGGGTCTGTTTCTGGGATCTCCCTTCTATTTCATTGTTCCAGTTGCCTCTCTGTGCCAGTTCCACTGCCCCACACTGTATTAATTACTCATCATAAAAAGAAAAGGATAACAATTGTTTTGGAAGCTAAATGCACAGTGCCTGACATATATTAAGCACTCAGTAGATGTCATTTATTATTATTTTACTACAGAACACATTTTAATATGCTGTTTTAAATAATATCTAGAACTCTATAGAGAATTAGTGAATGCTCAGTAGAAAGAACCACTTCTTTTTGTACTTGATCTAATCAGAGACTTCAGAAGTACACAGGCACAGTCATGGCCTTGGCCTCTTCTGAAGCCTGTAGGACACGGTGAGAGATAAGCTCTGTAGCTTCTTTACTCACCCTCCATCTGCCGTCTCTTCATAAGGCTAACTGAGGGGGGCTTGACTTCAGTAGTTTGTGTTTTTTCAGAGTTCAGTTTTGAAAGAGAGAAGTATGTGAAAAATAAAGAAGCATATCTAGGAAAGGCTCTCAGTGGTAAGTATCTGGAACATCCAGTGTTCTACAGCGTGCTTCTGTTCTGTATTTTACTTACTATAAACCACCTCGGAGTCTTTATAAATAAACCCATTTATTTGATGAAGGAGAGGGAAGTGCCACAGTTTAACTATTACTGAAAGAAATGTTCTTTGCTCTGTTGGTCTTGGACTTTCACAAACTACTTGATTCCAGATGTTAAATTGTTTTTTCAGAAGCTTTGTTAAAGTGCCAGAGCATTAGACTTTTTAAGGCATTTCCAAACCCCAGCTGATTATCACAACACACAGGAATCCAAACTTTCAAAGCTCAGCTTTGGCTCTGAAGTGTATCAACAGCTGCAAAAAATATGTGCGAAGGCACAGGTTCACAGGCCTGGGATCTAGTGTCCTTATATGGTAAAACCATAAGTAAATTTCCTTTACTTCCTGATTATCAGAGATTTGGTTCAGCAGTTTAAAGAACTCTGAATTTTCTTGATGCCATCAAAATGAATTGCAGCTGGATAATGGTAATAGTCATGTCACAAGGTGATATGTAGGTTCTGAGTAATGTTATAGATTATTTTAAATTCTTTAATTTTATTAATTCTACCCTTATGTACACAGTGATGAATTTATTTTGCATTTTACTCCAGCTTTATATTTCCAAATACATTAACAAAACAACCTTTCCTCAAATTATTTTATATTAATACACATTTACTACTTGTATTTTTCTTGAGAGGCTTCATTATTCCCTAGGGAACCAACTTTGTGCTTTCCCAAGAATGGAGAGAGTGTCTTTTCCATCCACCCCATCTCCCTCCAGCTGATGGCTGAGGAAGCATCAGTGATGCCTTCCACATAATGAAGGTGGGAAGAAGTGGGATTAGGAGAGAAATAAGGGGGACTTAGAGCTGCATCTTAGCAACTGATTGATAGTGAAGAAGAGCGGAAGACTTTTTAGGTAGGGAGATGACTAAGCAAACACACAGAGGCACAACGACTAAGAGACTATAGCCATAGGAAGGTCTTCCCTAAGTGAAGGGAACATTGTGATTTACTAAGAGGGGAAACAATTGGTAGAATATCCTAAAAGGTGAAATTCAGTGTTCCAACAGCAGACTATTTTTGTGTCCATTTGTATCATTTAACAAATAACATTAGAACATCTAGCATGGTACAGTAGACTTCACATTCAATAAATTCTTGTCAGATGGAGTTGAATTATAATGAGAGTTTACAGTAAATGAGAGACCCTTCCGGGCCTTAAACCAAAATGTTTTAAAATTAGTTTTTAAAAAGTTCAATTTCCTACCACTAATACTATGCCTGGAATTTGTTACATTAAGGAATTTTTTTTTTAAATCCATCCAATGCCTCTTTCTTTCCTAAATTCTACAAGTACATTCTACAGGATAATTTAGAAGGAAGTCCTGATGATATCAGTGCAGAAAATTCCTCCCGGCCTGAGTAAGGTAAAGATTCTGCTTCTGTCCCTTTCTAATTCCTTTTCTAGCTATAGATCGGCCTGTACAGTGCAGAGCAGAAGCCAGCATCCCAGAATACTTCTAAGGGTTCCTCAGAAGCCATCCCCGTGGGGAGCCTCAGAAGGGTAGTGAAACACAACAGTTTACCCTCAGACGGCTCAGCAGCTGTCATCATGGCCGCTCTCAGGAACTGCAGACGTCTTTCTCACAGTTGTTCCATTTCGGGCCCGCTAGAATTAATTGTCTGCTGTCCTGGCATCTGGGTCTAGACAAATATATACTGAGCAGTCATTTTGCTAAGGGCTGGGATCCAGAAATGGAAGACAGACACCATGACAGCACAGTGGGATAATCAACACAGCATCAACCCCCATCAGAGCCAACAGTGACTTTGTCAGTCAAAGGAGCATCCTGCTTCAGGCAGGTCCCTTATCCTTCTAAGTGGTTTTCCAGCTATACGATGTCTTCTCTTTGTCCTACTTGACCTGAATACTTGTAGTTGGTTTTAACAATCTTCCTCAAAGCTACTTATTGCAATTTTTTAATTTTTTAAATTTTTTTTCATTGATAATATTTAACATTGGTATGTTAGAATGAAAACATTTTTTTACCTTTTTATTTATTTTTTAAGATTTTATTACTTTATTGTTGTTCAATTACAGTTGTCTGCATTTTCCCCCCATCACTCCCCCCTACCCCAGCCAATCCCACCTCCCTCCCTTGCTCTCACCCTCTCCCTTGGTTATGTCCATGTGTCCTTTATAGTGGTTCCTGAAAACCCTTCCCCCCACTGTCTCCTC
>VMDR010025965.1:0-14216 GCA_007922815.1 Macrotus californicus
TCCATATATCCATATATATCAATGGCAGCATTTAAAAAACTAACATATGCACATGGCGTTAAAAATTCAAAGGGAATATAAAAGGCCATAAAGGGAAAAGTCTCTCTTCCACGCTGTCCCCTGGTCCTCCTCCCCTGAGGCACCAGTGTCACCAGTTTGTATATATTTCTAGATGTATTCTCTGAATACACAGGTGTGTATGTATATATTGCCTTGAAACAGATTTTATTGACATATAAATTATGTAATATACAGAGTGATGTGCTATTATGCACATTACTTTTTAAATTTCTATTAAAATCTTTTTACTGTAAAATATATAAAAATATTAAAACTATCTAAAAGTATAAAATTATAGTGACCTTATTTTCTTCATTTAACACTGTATCTTTGAAAGCATTCCATGTTAGCACATAGCACTCTGCTTCAGTTTCATTGACTGGTATACAACATTCCACTATATGACTGTACCACTAACCAATGCCCCCCCAAAAAAAGTTTTTTTTTCAACTTTTGCTATAGTGGAAGCTTGTAAATTACTTTTATCTGTTAGGAAAATGGCTCCAGGTACCACTGAGATATTCAACAGATATTTATTAAACACTTAACCATGTCCAATGCACAATGCCTAGGCCCTGTAAATAATAAAGAAACTAAGAATATTCCTCTTCAAATTGTTTGGCCATTTTACATGTGTGTGCTATGGGATTTGTGTTGTGCCTCTCAAATTTGTAACTAAGGACCCCTTCTTCATCTACTAAAACACAAATCCTCTCTTCTAAATTTCCTTTACTGTGGCAAAACAGAGGTTCCATAGTTCTGAATCTTTAAACTATCACTTTGAAGACTATATATCGATTATCTCCGCAAAGATACACCTGCACTTAATTCTAGAGTGAGAATGTCTTGGAGCCAGAAAAGAACTAATGACCATACAGGCCAACTTCTTCATTTTATGGATGAAGAATGTACAGCTAAGAAGAGGATAAATGACTGGACCACGGTCATACTTGATCTTATTTTTCTGGTATAAAATTGGTTCAGCAAACCTCCCCATGTCCCATTGAAAAACCAAAACTGTGATTTTAACTTGTGGCCATGATGGAATAACAAGGACATAATTTACCCTTTACCTTAAACAAATGAAAAACAGACACAATATACAAACAACTATTTCCAGTTATTGGATGACATGCAGCACAAAACAGTTACCTCTGAAAGAATAAAAGCAAATGAAGTGACCCCATAATCTCTTCAGTTTACTTCCTGGAGCGATTCCAGGCTACAGCACCGGCAAGAGAACGCCAACAAAGCCTGGCAGTTTCTTGACATGAAGAGATGGAGTTAAGAATTCAGATTGGCTAAGGCAGCTGGAATTTGTGGGGTCGATTACCAGAGAGGAGAACGCTGAAGAGAGGGAGAAGGAAAGGGAAAAGGAGAGAGAGAGGAAGGTAGATTAAGTAGATCATTTTCTGGGGATCTGCAGGGGCTAAGTACTGATCAGCACACATGTTTGAGGAAATTACCTGCACCCAGGGAGAGAAACACCTGCAAGGAGCAATTACTGGCACTCACAGAGGGCTGGAAATAGTTCATATTCCCAACAGCCCGAATGGAAAAACTTTCTAACACATTGGGGATCCGGTTGAGTCTCAGAAAGGCATTGCCTCATAATCAGGCCAAATTAGCCCTAAAGGCTGCTCTACTCCGGCTTATTCCAGTTTAAATGCAAACCTCGAAAGGATCAAACTGTTTCCAACTACTTTTACTGTGTCCCAGAACATAACTCAAAAATATTTCACGGAAACCATTCCCCCCACCACCAAAACAAACAAACAACAAAGAAAAATTCAGCATCCAGCAATGTGAAATTCACAATGCCTGGAAGGCATTTTTTTTTTTTTTTACTGGTAATTTTTTTAACCAGGCATGCAAATCGAAGCAGGAAAATACAACCCATAATGAGAAAAACCAGATCAATCAATAAACAGATCCAGATATAACATAGGTGATAAAATTAGTAGACAAAGACATTACAACAGCTACTATAACTATGCTCCATATGTTCAAGAAAGTAGAGGAAGGAGTGAGCATGTTAAGGAGAAAAAAAAGATATAAAAAAACTAAAGTTGAAATTTTTAAAATAAAAAATACAATATTTGAGATGAAAACTCAGAACTGCTATGGTAATTAGAAATGTTGCCATTATTTCTATTATTATCAATACCACAAATATAAAATAATATTTTTCTTGTGTCTAAAAATACTCCTTTATATAAAAATCCCAAAGCCACATACCAATATGCCTTAAAACCATCAATGTAGAATAGTCTTTGCATAGTAAAAATATGTTAGCTGCCCTTGCTATTGGTACTTACAAAGAATAGAAGAAGCACACAGCCTTTACTGTATGCAAAACATGTTAAGCCAAACATAACTTCTATTCAGAAGAGTTTAAAGTCCAATGCAGATGATAAATTAGATTCTGTGACTTCATTTTGAAGCTTGTTGCATGCATACATCAGAGGGAAAATTATATACACAACTTAGAACGTGGACTAACACTAGAGATTTTTGGACCCTCGCCTGGATTAATGACAGTATCCCCAAAATCTGCTGGTGAGCTGCAGTTTGAGGTATCTAACCTAAAAAAAGTAAGTCAGAAGGAGAAAACTCATGCAAGAAGCCAAAGTAGTACCCTAAAAGGAAGTCTTATGCAAAGTAGGAATGTAAAAAATGTGAGAACTATGGTTTATAAGTATATATGAATCTCCCTGACAGAGGCTGAGAAAGAGATAATGTGAAAATGCAATTAAATTCAACCAACAGTTATTGAGTGCCTGTTACCTGCAAGACACTATACCAAATGATGTACTATCCCTTTCCTCCCGCAGCACAAAATATGACGTGGGAGACGGATGCAGATACACAAATAATTGTATCATAAGTCAGACTGATACCTGCAATAACATAGACATAACAACAGCTAAGGGAGCGTAGAGGAGTGAAATAATAACTGGATCTTGGGATAGGAAAATGTGGGAAGACTTCACTTAAAGGTGACATTTGAACTGTGTCCTAAAAGACACAAGGGATTATAGTATATATAAATGGGGATTATGTGATTATTCACCATTTAATATTCCCCTTCCTATACCACAGTTCATTCTCCACCTTTCTCTGCCTTGCTTTGGTTGGCTGGCTTCTAGTAGAGTTTGGTCCATCAAAGACACTTGCTGGAGATTAGAGGGCAGGAGGAGAAAGAGTTTGGGATGTTTGTTCACTGTCCCCTCTCTGCTTCAGCACTGTAGCTGCAGCCCTCCTGCCTATGGCTGGTACTGATGGCCCCATTCCCCCCACGGCCTCAGTTGTCAATGAGCTATGGCACACTATTTCGTGCCCTTGACCCCTCAAGCCCAGTAACAGTTTGAGCTTCTTACTCTGCTAATCTCTGTTGTCTCAACCACTCTTGTGGCTTCCCTTTATCCTGACTGTGTTGTGTCTCTGTAAACCATCTCTTCATTTGAACCATCTGAGTTGAATCCAGTTCTAGACAGAGAGAATAGCATAAGTAAAAGCAAGAAGGAATACAGATTCACAACTAAACAATGGGGAACATCATGGAGTCAAAACTGGAGCCAGATTGTGGGCTTTGCTAAAGAGTTTGGACTTTATCATTAGGTAGGAGTAATACAATGATTGTTATTGAGTGGATACAATCAAATCTGTGTCCCACAAAGATCTTCCTATTAGCATGTGGAGGATGAAATGAAGAGGGGAAAGACAGAAAGCAGGGAGGCCAAGGAGGAAGTCATCTCAATAAGGTCCTAAAACAGGGTATTGGATGGTAGTGGGGAGAATGGATTTGAAGTTGGTCAGCAATAAAATATATAGAGCATGGTGAATAAGTAAATTGAGGGGCAACGCAGAAGAAATTTGTATGGATGACTTCTAGGTCTCTAACTTGGGAGAATGGGAGAATGGAAGCCCTGTACACATAGAAGAGGTTCTTAGAGTTGGCAACATGAGTTTGATTCAGACCAACTAGTAAGTGAAGTGCTGTGGAGCATTCAAGCTGAGATGCTCAACAAAGAGCTGGAAATTTGGGCATATGTATCAGGAATAGTACAAGAACTGAAGATAAAAGTAGATATTCTAGAGCTATGTTTCTCAGTCCTGGCTGTACCTGAGAATTATCTGCAGGGCATTTAAATAATAGACACTAGGGCCCAACCCCAGATCAATTAAATCCAACTTCTAATGGGATCAAAATCAGATTTAATCTGGGTATGTATCTTGCAAGAGTTCCACAGTTAATTCTTATATGCATCCAGACTGAGAAGCATTGATCCAGAGCAAACAGAAGCAACTAAGAATGGGCACTTGAGGAACCAGCATTTAAGGGACAGATGTGGGAGATGATAAAGGGTGGCATATAAACATAAAGGCAATCAGAAGAATTTATCAGGAGAGTGCATAAGCACATCACATGTCATGGAGGTTGAAGAGGAATGAGAAGAGGCCACTGGATTTGGCAAATAGGCGTTATTACTGATCTTTGGGAAAGCAGTTTTAGTAGCTGGAGAGGTCATGTTGCAATAGGCATGGGGCAGATTTTCAATGAGGGCCTGGAAGGACAGAGTGTAACCTATGCTCTCAAGCAGCTTGGCACAATAGGTAGGAGAAAACAGCCAGTAACTTAAGAAGAAAGAAGGTTGAGAGAAAGTGTTGTTGGACTGTGAGGTGGAGCACGTTAGCTGTCTAAGGTAAGGGAAGAGTAGAGTGGGAGAGAATGAAGACACACAGTAGAGAAGGGGCTCCTGGCAGAGTGGGCCACAGAGAGGAGACTGGAGGGATTAGCATCAAGATTTTCAGTGGAGTCAGTCCAGGAAAGGAATACCAAACAGATGAGCTTTAAGTTAGGAAAAGTTGAGAGAGTTCAAGCCATTATTTTCGTGAGATGGATGGTGTGGGTGACCGCTAAGAGCAAAGAAGGTAGAAGGGAGAGGGAAATAGGATAGAAAACACTTATTGAGAGCTTTCCATGTGCCAGGCACCATGCTGAAATTCTCCCAATTTACCTACTCGGTAATTAAATGTGCTTTTGAAGGACAAATGTCAGGAGGGATAGGAAGCAAAAATGAGGTGTGTTCTTTCCAATTTCAGCCATTTAGTCACCTTGCCCCTCTGGTACCATTACTAATTAGTGGCCCATAAAAGCTTGGCGTACAATTTGTTTTAAGTTAAATGCTCATTTCTAGCTGAATAGGGAACGATTTCAGTTATGATAATATTTCCTTAGTTTGGTTTAAAGGGAAAAGCTGTAGAAGAACATGTAAGAGAAAAAGCCTATTATTGAGAATGCTCCATTAGTGAAGGCAGAGAAATGGGGTTTCAAAGAGATAGTGCTTAAGGTCCAAGTTAATAGCAATCAATAAACATTTAGGGAGTGGAATTAACCTATGTATATTTAAGTTCCTGTTTTAAATGTAAAACATGTACCTTTGGATTACAAATTTATCAAGGGCTAGGACTGTGCCACCTCTTTCAACAATGGCTGGGCAATTGTGTGGGCTCAGTGGATACCAACTGAGGATCAGGCCATCCAACATTGCCAGACCCTCCCATTACTATCTACGCCATGAGGTACCAACTAGTCAGCTAGCAAGCCAGATGGCTTCCAATTTTCCAGATGCCAACGGAGCCTCTGCATGGGGTGTGACATCAGCTATCCTTTTGGAAACACTTTCCAAAAATGAGATCAGTAAATTCAGAATAGCTGCCTAGTGTTGCATTCATTAACATCCCAGTGAACCAAGTTGTGGAGTGGGTGTAGCTGCAAGGAAAGGCAGGAAATTTGCCCAAGCTGCCTGGAATGAGCCTCAGAGGACCCTAGAGAATAATCCTTCAGCTGCCAGGAAGCCAGTGGGAGTGGAGGTGGGGACGAGGTTGCAGAAGGCTGGGAATGGCTGGGATGAAGTTAGGGTATAGCACTCCTATTGGCTCTCCACAGCTTGAATACTGAACCACTATTAACTGTTTCCAAAGCCACACTTGGACATTTTGCCATAGGCTGCTAATCCCTGCCTTAAAAGACTACTTTATTCCATCCCTATTCCATTTATTATATCTAGCCTGCTTACAAAAAAAAAAAACATATTTCAGATGATTAGGCCTTTCTCTCTATATTTTATTTTTTCATCCTCCTCTGAGGACATTTTTTCATTGTTTTTAGAGGGAGAGGAAGAGAAGGAGAGAAAAACATCAATGTGAGAGAGAAGCATCACTTGGTTGCCTTCCTGTACGTACCCCGACTGGGGATCAAACCTGCAACCTGGGTATGTGCCCTGACCAGGAACTGAACCCATGACCTTTCAGTCTATGAGTCTACACTCCATCCAAATGAGCCATACTGGCCAGGGCAGGCCTTTCTCTCTTGAACTCAGAGCAGCATGCAGCTTTTAAGCTCCATGAAGACTGGATCCTGGTTTACCTCACTCACCTCTATGATTCTGGCTCCAAACACAGGGCTGGTACATAAGGTCATGGGAGCTCACTAGATAGCTATTGAATATTTGAACTTATATAATTCTGCTTTCTTGTGCTTCTGTATATTATTTTATTTGTTTAAAAACTTCTTGTCGAGTGTTTTTCAAAGTACTACTCTATTTTTTTTCATAGTTTTTTCCACGGAACAGTCAAAGGAAAATGTCGATGCCGTAAGAGTCACTCTGTAGACATGCATTTGCTTTCTTTTCCCGCAGACTTAGTTTGTTTTGGTCCTGGGAATGTTCTCACATAGATGCACTAAGGGGGTATTAATCTGAAACTTCAGGGCTTTCTGTCCTGCTTCCTAAATAAATAGCTTTCAAGTGAAATTGTTAAGGCTAGAGGACCTTCAAGGGTTGTATCTCCTGACATTTACTTAATGTATTTCTTTAGGGGAGTCTCCATCTCACTCTTAGAGTCTGTTCTTCTCTATTACATCCTGGGCAGGTAGATACAAGACAAACATTCTCATTTCTCCTCCATTTTAAAAGGTCAAAATAATGACAAAATCAGAAATAGAACCCACATTTTTGGCTTTATTGCAGATTTCACCCTTTTTCATCTTTATCCACTGGGCCCCTGTTACTGGTGGCTTGGATTACAGACAACTAGCTTGAAATAAGCATCAGCTCTTTCTCAGCCTCTGCCTTGGCAGCCCACCTTCTTAATTCATGATTACACTGGCTCAGTAGCGTGACTCCCAAACCGTAATAACAAGAACAGTAAACTTAATTTTATTTAGGATCTTTCATACAGCTCCATTACAAAACGCTTTGCCAACTTAAGAGTTGTAGAATTACGGAGCAGCAGCGCCGAGTTAAATAACAAGTAACAGCTGATACTAATAATTACCTTAATTCATAGTCTAGTAGAACTATGAGGCAGCTTTCCCTCCGCCCCTCATCTCCCTGTCTTCTTCCTCCTCTTCCTCCTTTGGCAACAGCACCCAAGAGAAGTGCTGAAATTGTCGTATCAGTCAACATCAAGTCAAGTCACTTCTTCCTTTACTCTGTAGGGTTATGGCCTTATTATTTTCAAACTTTTTGGAGTTGCATCACCCCATTATTGTATAATTTCACAACTGCTTCTCCTGATGCCTGCACTTTGTGGGAGGGGCGCACTAGGACAGACTGAAATCTCTTGAGAATTTGGAACAACCTCAGAAAGCCTTTTGCTTTTTGCAAAATCAAGGGTGACAATATTGCTCTACATGGTAACCTTGTAAAGAGGGTTCTCTTTTCCATTGAAACCAAGGGACTAAAAATCAAACACATCCGCAATCATACTGAGAATGACTGTTTTTCCAGCGTCTGTGGAGGGTAGCCTTCCATGGACACTCCAACCACACTAGTAATTGGAAAGAATTCAAGAACGTTCTTATATAAACCTGATCTAAATATCCATGCAGCTTAGATTTAACACAGAATGCCCATTTTAATCACATTTACTCATCACTCATCTACTGACCTTTAGGCTCTAAGATCTGAAGCAGGTATATGGACTTTTCCTACAATCAAAATAATGTAACTTGGTGACCAAACTCTCCAGGGCCACCAATAAGCTGTAAGATATATCCCTCTAAAAGATATATTCTTGGCACCAGAAGAAATTAGGACTTGGAGGCTTTTTATATCAATATTTCTGCTGTAGCATGAGGGGCACCTGTCAGTGTCCTCTATGCTCTCATAAAATTGCCAACTTACCTGAATGAAAGGTATCGCAACACTCTGGGCTGGGGAGAGAGCATGGAGCAGGAAGCAGCACTAACATTTTATGCACCTTTTATTAATGCATAAAAAGTGATTAACTGACGATTTATTACTCGGTTAAGACATGAAAACAATTAAAATGAACATAAAAATCTAATATTGCCAGACTCTTCCGGACTACCTGAGAGTAACTGACACATCCATCTTTCTCACCCTCACATGAAACTCTGTATAGGAACTAACCTCTCACTCTAATACCTCCGTGCCTGGAAGTAACAGCCGGACCCAGGTCAGAGTCCCATCAAGCTTGGAGTTGTCTTTTTGTCGGAGAAAGAGGTGTCCTGGTTTTCCTGAAGATGAGCTTGTCCACTGTTAACCTAAAAATAAAAGGTCAAAGTGAGAGGCAACAAGGCTTTATTTGAAATTCATGAAAAAATAGCTCTTCTGGAAGCACTGATTCAGGCAGAAACCTAAATAGTGCTCCGATTAGCAGTGAAGGCAAGGGGAATTTATGAGAAAGGGAAAGGAAACAATTACAAGAATGGAAGGAAGGAATTTCTATAGGTGCAGATAAGCTAGCACAGTGATGCTAATTCTAAAGAATATCTTTAATGTTCAGTCCCTCATCATAATAAGTAGTTGTTTGGAATACAATGCTGCTTTAGGCAGAGTCCAAAGGTTATTTTGCCCAGTTTTGAGGTGTAAGAAGCAAAGCACTTCCTCTGGGATGGCAGCTCTGACTCTATTTTAAAGAGGCTCTGTTTATACCATTTTTCACATCACTATAAAAGAAAATCAGCCATGGCTGGTGTGGCTCAGTGGATTGAGCACCAGATTGCAAAGCAAAGGGTTGCTGGTTCGATTCCCAGTCAGGGCACATGCCTAGGTTGCAGGCTGGGTCCCCAAGATGGGGCATGTGAGAGGCAACCACACATTAACGTTTCTATCCCTCTCTTTCCCTCTCCCTTCCTCTCTCTCTAAAAATAAATATATAAAATCTTTAAAAAAAAAGAAAATCAGTACTCTTTAAATGTGAACTGAACCAAGAGAGATTTCCAGTTCTTGTTCCTTGCCACCATACATTCTTCCTGATTTGGATTGGCTGATACCACCACCCAAACAGAAGGCTTGCTAACAACTGTCCTACTGACCCAACCGCCATGCAATATCTGCTACAGAAACAATTCACTGTGAAAAACCATGTTTGGCAAATAGAACAGGAAATTTCCTTCTGCTGAAAGTTCTTGGGTTTTCCCCTTTGCTTTCCCAGAAAGAATACAGGTCCTTTAGATTTTTAGATTCAAAGAGCGTTTAAATCCCTATGAGTCAGTGTCTGACAAACGTGAATTTAAATACCAGTGGTGCTAGTTATTTACTACAAGGCTCTCTGAACCTATTTCATCATCTGTAAAAGGGGGCCAAGCCCAGTGAGGGCCGTGGGTATTCTGCCCCGTTTTTGCTCTTCACTTCTATTCCTTGACTATGGTGATTATCAGCTTGAACTTACTGCCTACAATATTTACTACATGTACCAACTAGTTCAATTATGACAATATGAGTTGGTAGAAAATACAATAATTTTTTTGGAAGTAGTCAAATTAGTTTTGAAATTTCCTGGGCTCATTTCAGAGGGTATGTCCAAGGAACTAGGCAAAGTCCAGGGTTCTCAATCCTCACTGAGTCTTGGGATCCTTCACCTTACAATTGAACAAATGACCCTGGGTGTTTATTTATTAGTGACAGAAGAGCCTTTGTAAACCAATTACCATGAACAAACAGCACTTATTGTAAAGCAATAAACAACAATAAACCCTGCCTTTCTCTAAATTCATCACTCTAAGCCACAGATCTACAGGGAACGGTTAGGTTATAACTCACAGTTGGTTAAGATTGAAGATTTATATGCACTAGTTAGCCCAGCATTCCTTGGGGAACCAACACTACTAAGTCTGGAAGGCCCAATAACTCACATCAAGGTCGTCTTTGGTCTTTCACTGGGGACAGGAGAGAAAAGGGAGAAGAAGAGAAAATCCTGGGTTTTCCTGGATTCAAACACCTTTATTCTGTTATTCAAGGATCCTGTTTCAAACACCTTTTACCCAGGACATTTGAGTATGCAACACAGTAGAGACAACTTTTCTCCTCCAGGTATATTGGCCAATAAAATAAATGGAAAAGTCATTGTTTTTCAGTTAAACATGGCAGATTGAACAATCACATTTATCTCTATTCTCACAAAACTATTTCAGCAAAGGAATATTTTTAATGATGTGAACAAAAAAATGGACACTATAAGTCTAACCAACAGTAACTTCACAGGGTGATTTGATCATAAATTCATAACCTGGCCCTGACTGGTGTGGCTCATTGGGTTGGGCATTGTCATGCAAAGCACAAGGCTGACAGTTTGATTGTCAGTCAAGGCACATGCCTGGGTGGCGGCCATGTCCCTGTTTGGGGGGTGTGCAAGAGGCCACCAATGTTTCTCTTACTGATATAAAGAGATCTGATCAGATCACTGGGAAGAAGGGAGAGGCTGTAGGAGGAGGTTGCCAAGGCAATGGTAAACAATCTAGGACGGAACTGGCTGAGAGGCTAGATGCCTACAGAGCATCTTTAGGAATTATGAGCTAAAAGATTTGAAATAAAAGTAGGGCTCTCAGGCTCTCTTGGTCTCTCTTCCTCAAGGATGCCTGGATGGTCATGCTGCAGCTGCCTGCATTTCCCAACAGATAGCATTTTGGATGGGAAGGATCTCTGGGCACAGTCTAGGATCGGGCTGTCCCAGCAGAGGGTGGCAGGGTTGTTCTTCTTTGGGTGTTCTGGAGGGGACAGGCTGTGAGGCAGAAGTCTGCCATTCTTCCAAAATTGTGTGGCTTTTGTATTTTATGTTGTTTTAGTTTGTAAACTAGCCTTGTAGAAATAAGATAATTAAAAACAGGAGGAACTGATAGAACTCAGGTGTTAAACAGTTTAGCCTTAATTTATAGGCTTAAGTGACTAATGAATGTGGAAGGCTGTCATTCCAAAATTGTGAAGCCTTTGAATAAAGATTCCTTTCCTTTATCACCAAACCTTTGCCTCTGGAATATTGCCTAGAGGGTGGCGGTGGGCAGTAGGACCCCAATTGCTATTCAGTAACATTATCACATTGATGTTTCTCTCCCTCTCTTTCTTCCTTCCTTCCTCTCTCTCTAAAAGTAAATATTCTTCGCTGATGTAGCTCAGTGGGTTAAGCACCTGCCTAAAAACGAAAGGTCACCAGTTTGGTTCCCAGTTAGGGCACATGCCTGGATTGTGGGCCAGGTCCCCAGTTGGGGCATGTGAGAGCTAACCGATTAATGTTCCTCTCCCTCCCTTCCCCACCCTAAAAATAAAATCTTTAAAATAAATAAATCTTTTTTTTAAGTATAAAAATAAATAAATTTATAACTTGGCCAGTCATTGTGGGTAGTCATGCCATAGGCCTATGACTGCCCTGTCTTTTCCTTAAGTGAGCCCTGCCCAGTGTTTTTGTGCACCTAGGTTAACAGTCCTCTCTCTCAGACCCGTAGGAAATGTAACTACCTCATGAGAGCATATAATTTTGTTAACACATTGCATACCGCTCACAAGTTTTCACGTGGTTCACATACCATCTGTTAAGGACCGCTCACGAGATTTCTTGTTTTTCACGTGCCATCTGTTATGGACCTTAAATGTCAACACATTGTCTTGTCCACATCAAATGAAGAGATCTCATTGGTGGAAACCATGCAGGTCAATCTACGAAAAACTATATAATTGCACGAACCCATAAAGCATTGCAGTTACATTGTATTTTGGCCATTCGAATAGTCTTCGTCTTCAAGTTCCTGGCGCTTTTAGAAATGCCTCCTCTCAGAAAAAGGAAGGAAACCAAAGAAACTGATACACTTCCAGAAGTATTTAACGATAATTTATCAGATATTCCTAGAGAGATCGAAGATGCAGATGACTGTTTTGACGATTCCGGAGACGATCTGTAGTTATGATGATTTAAATAACGTGCAGTTTGCCCAAAAACGTGCAGTCCCTGGCGTATGTCTTAGAGATTTCTATGCGGTACGCAATGTGTTAAGTGTCCTGTAATCCAGTCCTAGCCTTGCTTTCCCCCACTTTATAGTAATCTTCCTTATGTCCCCTCCTTCATTCCAGTGTATGAACGAAACTGCAAAACTGTCATTCACTGAAGCAATTGAGCTCTTGCTTCCCAGAAATGTCCTCAGTTTGGCTCAAGTACATATTTTTTTACTTTTTTATTTAATTTATTTGGGTGACATTGGTTAATAAAATTATATAGATTTCAAGTGTGCAAATCTATAATCTATCTATGTATTTTGTTGTGTGTTCACCACCCCAAGTCAAGTCTCCTTCCTCAAATAAATTCTTAAATAAAAATGCTCGACAGATTTGGATGTTCTCATCAACAATGACATAAACCCACAAAGACTAAAAGAATACTAGACAAAGACACAGTAAATGAAGAGAAATAAACAATATTGAGAGAAAGCTGAAACCTACACCTTCAGGGGAAATAAATCAGTCTCAGAATCCCAGAAAGAACCAAGACACTGGGGGCCAGGGGTATCTCCAAAGGTTGGAGTGCTGGGCAGGCCCGGAAACAGGGGATTGGTTGAGAGTTTGTACAACATTCATTTACCTCACTTCTGTTCGCCTCCCAAACTCTGGCTGGCAGGCACCCGCCCCTCCCCCACTCCTCCAAATTATGTTCAAGACTGGGACACCAGACCCAGTTTGAAGAGAGGTGGACAGTCTGAAGACAGTCTGCACACTGGCCCCTGCCCACAGTTGGCTTGTGGCACACTAGCAGCTGGGCTTAGAGCCCCGAAGGGCAAACGGAAGGATTTTTCTCTGAAAAAACTGACAGGCCCGTGAAAAGAAAAAGTGAGGTTCCACTAGTTGACTCTGATCCCACCAAAGTTTCCGGATTAACAAATGAAAACACATGCTCAGGTAGATTTAATCAGCTTAGCGATAAACCGCAACCTTCCGACCAACTCATGCTCGGGTAGATTGAAAGTTCAGATAAACAACAGATAATTTCTTAGTATAAATATGTCCCATGAAATACTTGGGACATACTCACATTTCAAAGTTATTTATTGTTTACCCAAAATTTAAATTGAACTAGGCGTCCTGTATTTTATATGGTATCTCTACCCCCCCACCCCAAATTCCCATCATTTCTTACTGCCTCATGCTTGTACAGGGACAACACTTGTTTCTTTTTACGTTTTCAAATGTGGCTACTAGAAATTTTTTTAATTACATATATGGCTCATATTATATTTTCACTGAACAGCACTGCTCTAAGGATAGTGCTGTCCTTTCAAATCAGAGTGCAAGCTTTTGTTACGCAGAGTTTGGAGCTAAGAAAAGTAGGGTTGGAGTGGTAGGAGGAAAGAGAAGGGGGATGAAGAAGGGCAATAAATGTGGTCTGGGTATTGGGGACAATTTGGGGGATTTGGTGGGTAAAAGTCGCTGTCAGAGACCAATTGAGGAGAGGAAAGGGAATTTGAGAGGAGTCCTCTGGGTTATGAATCAAATTCCATTTAGTGTCCTTTTAGAAATTTGCATCTCTAAAGATTGGAATGCAGGTTTAATTTCTTTTTGGCTCTTGGATTACCTTCTCTGATTATGATTCTGAGAAACTGAGCCTCCTGAGGGCCTCAGGATTTATTCAGGTTACTTTAATCTTCTAATTTAGTCCACAAAGCTCTTTAGGACTTTTCTTTCCATTGCTTTTCCCCATTCTTCCCACCCTTCCAACTGGAGCCCAGGACAACAAAATGAGGATCGGTTGGGGATCCAGACTGCCTCTAGATCCCCAACCCCCACCACATCACACCCCATTTCCTGCCCAGGTAGACCTCACACAGTGGTCCTGTGGGACTGACAGGTGATGGTGGTCAAATG
>VMDR010025966.1:0-14229 GCA_007922815.1 Macrotus californicus
GGGCAAAATTGCCAGTGACAAAAATAAAGGTGTGTTGATCATAGCTCAGAATGGGTATAGACCTAACAATATCGATTAAAAACTACTTTCAGGTTCCAAGAAACAAGATGTTTCCTTGCAGCAAATCAAGCATTAGGAGATAGTATCACTGTTTTGAAATAGGAATTCCCTGAAAGTAGTCACTGACATCGGCATTTATTCCTGGCCCTTAGTTTCAAGATTATACTATTAGGGATTTTTAAACTCAATAGTTAACTTGTGTAGTGATTTTATTTCCCACAATAATGCTAATCACAGGCATCAGTCCACTTTTATAAATGTATCCATCGAATCGTTGCCTATTTAGATATTCCAAGGACATTGTACCATCTCAGCCTCTGAGAGAAATGGTGGGTCCCTAAAAACACCAGTCTTCTCTAGAAGAGCCAGTGTTCAGCAAGGTATAATTTGAAGGGCTAAGAAAGACCAACCTGTTTTTCATGTCCAAGAACAATTGTTATTCAGATTAAGAATTTTCCTCTTTGGCTTAAAAAAAAAACCCAGATATTTATAGGATGGAAAACACCTTAACATCTTTTTTAAAATTTTTTTTCTTTTTTTTAAAATTACTTTATTGTTGTTCATTTACAGTTGTCTGCATTCCCCCCCTTCCCCCCTAACCCCAGCCAATCCCACCTTCCCCCGTTGTTCCCACCCTCCCCCTTGGTTATGTCCATGTTTCCTTTATAGCGTTTCCTGGAAACCTTTCCCTGCACTGTCCCCTCCCCCTTCACCTCTGGCCATTGTTAGATTGTTGTTAACATCTTAATAAGACAGTTTATTACAATAAGAGGGACTAAGGGCAATAAGAGGGACTGAGTATAGTATGGGCATTTTTGGCCCCTAAGCAGGCAATGTAAAAAAGTTCACCAAAAATAAATCTTTTTTCTTAGGATGACTCATATTTTTTTAATGTATCAGCTATCATTTTATGATTTTATATATTATATGGTATTTTGGAAAATACTTTTTAAGATGCATGATAGTGCAATGTACTTTTATTATGCTAGTGTCCAATGTGATCACCAAGATTATAAACTAACATAAAATTACATCCTATTTTAATCTTGAATTATTAAATAAGCCATAAAGAAAGGGAACCTAAGTTTATTGACCATAAAATCCAGAAGTTCTTTAGCATTATTTATCCACAATAACTATTGGTAATATGAAAGTACCAATATGATAAATACATGCTTAGAGGAAATTAATATAAACAGAAGATATAAATGATACTAACTGATTTTGTCCAAGAAAAAAAATAAATGTCCTCCCAAGCTCAAGTAACAACAAAGTTGCCTGGGTGCACTGGTGTTCTAAGGCTCTGCATTTGACTCTTTGGTGTGCATGCCAGGAAGATGAAGAGAAGGCCTGCAACTTGTCTAAGAACACCATGTTCTTTCAACTGTTTGCTGTAGTTTCACCCATCCAAATTTGTAAAACCTACTGATATTAAAACTAAAGTAGAGAATTCATAGTCTTAGGAAATATTGGCTGAGCCAAGATGAAAGTTTGGATGTGCTTGAGACAGTTTCTAAACTAATTGAAAGAGAAGCCACTTGTAAAGAAGCCTAAGTTCTTTTTGTCTATAATAAGTTTTTATTCAAAAGTAAATCCTACAACAACCCATTTACAAACATTGCTAACAGGACTAATTTACTTTTACGAAGGAAATCATTTCAGTTTTACCAAAGATGCAGAATTTCAGAGGTCAAAGAATAATTCAGTGAACTTGATCTCATTTAATCAAATAAGTCATCTTTTTTCAAAGTTCTTTGGGAATTGGGGAGACACATGAAAAAAAACTTGAGTAGCATTTACTTCCAACTATTAGTATTGGGGATTTTGTGTTTTTACAAGTTTGGGTGTCCTCACTACACCACATCTCCATAACTCAGGACTCACCAAGCACTGTGTACTTGTGAGCTAAGGTAATGGTGATTAAACTGAACACTGAACATTTTGGGGAGTTCTCTAACACTCAAGACAAAAATTGTTTCCTTTTATGTGCTGGCCAGGTGGCTCAGTTGCTTTGAGTTTCATCCTGTATGCAAGCAGAATATTGGGTTTGATCCCCAGTGGTTGGGGTGCATGCAGGGGTGGAGGGAGAGGGGGTTGATGTTTCTCTCTCTCTCTCTGTGACAGTGAACAGGTCCTTGGATAAGGATTAAAAGAACAGAGAGAGAAAAATTATTTCCTTTTCTATATTGCACCATGAAAAACTGGCTAGTTATATAGGTGATGGGAAAGAAGGGTCCACTTGTACCTGGGATTGTGATGGCAGCTTAAGGAAAAGTTGATTTAATGATTCAGTATTCTTAACACGGCAAGGCTCTGATTCATATTACTGATTCAACTATATGGAATTGGAACCATATTCAGGAAGCTTATTTATTTGAATTTTTCTATTCCTTCAGTTTGTCTTCTTCATCTTACCCCTCATCAATTTTCCTTCCTTCATTCCCGCATCTTTCTGGATTTTGCATCTGCAATTTGATACAGATCCACTATGAAACTGTTGAAGATTTCTGGTAGTATCCTAGTAACCAGAATCATAGTAACACCTCCAAACATATTTTTCTCAAGAAATCAAAGGCACCCTCAACTCTTATTCTCAGTGGACTCCTCAGTCTTCATTGAATTGCTTCCTTTCCTCTATGCTTTCCTATTTGCTGTCCTTGTTATGATTGCTATCTCAATACTGAATGCTTTCTCTAGGGTACTGCTGGGTTTCTAGTCTGCTTCCTTTGTCTTCTCCCTAATTTGCTAACATGTAACTCTCCCACACCCATAAACACAAAATCAACATCAAAAACTACAGAACATGAACTGATATTCTTGGCCCTCAAGTGAATGACCTATTCTTTGCTTCCTCTCATCAACTGACACAATCTTTGAGTACTCTGGCCTGCGCCCTGGCTCCTTCTGTTAACTTCAAGGTTACACTTTAGGCCTTTTCAAATCTCACGTCTTTCTCATAACTGTAGGAAGCTCTTCCTTTGAAGGTTACTAATGGCACCTAATTGTCAAAATCAGCTTCCTCTCTCCAGAATGATGCTTTACCCACTGTGATACTTGTGACATCTGACACTGTTAGCCCATCACTTCCCTTCTTGCTATTCACCTGATTTTTCTAACCACTCTCTCATCCTCATCATTTTCTCCACCCCTCTTGACTGTCTCTTGATATTTACTGCTATATTTCATTTTGATAGCATTTCTAGTTTTCCATTCTTACTTCTAGAATATTTCAGGCCATATTTCCATGGTATACAGCTTATCTTCCCAATAATTTCTAAACTCATGCAGTTGCCCCTCTGTCTCCTCCATCATTATTTCTTACCTGGACTCCTGATCTAGCCTCCTGTTCACTACCCCTGCTTACTCTTCTCTCTCCCATAATCCATTCCTCACACAGCATCCAGAGACATCGTTTAAAATAATAGATTAAATCATTTCATTCTTTTACTTAAAACTGTCTAATGGCTTCACACAGCACTAAATATGAAAATAAAAGCTTCTTAACACTGACATCAAAGCCCTGTGCCCCCATGACCTCTGCTTACTTATCCAAATTCTCCTTCTCTCCCTCTTTCTTTATCCATAAACTTCAAAAACTTTGGACAGTTTCTCTCTTTTTCTAATATTTAACACTTTTCCTAGACTTCACACCAACTATTTCCTCTGTTTAGAAAGTATAGATGATTTCTTCTCGTCATTAAGACAATGGAGCTTAGGTTTCACCTCCTCAGAGAGCCCTCTCCAGACCATCAGTCTATAGTAACCACCCTGTCAATTAGTTTCAATCTTTGTTTTCAGGGAGCATTTATCCTGATTTGATTGATTCTTCCCAGGTTTATATGTTTCAATATTGTCTTTGTTTATTTACAGTCTGCTTCCTCCTCACTAGGGTGCGTTTTCACTGAGGGCAGGCCTCTTCCTTTTCCTTTTTTTTTCCTTTGAGAGGGAGTGAGAGGGAGAGACATCAACGTGAGAGAGAAACCTTGATCAGTTGTCTTCCATACATGCCCTGACCGGGGATCAAACCCATAACATTTTGCTATATGGGATGACACTCCAAACAATTGAGCTACCCTGGCCAGGGGCTTCCTTTCTTTTTAAAATTGTAGTATTCCCAGGACCTGGAGCAGCCCTAGCACATAATAGCCTCCATATATATTAGCTGCATAAATATCTTTCAGAAATTTTGAGAGTGCAGCCACTATGAAAAACAGTAGAGAGTTTCCTCAAAAAATTAAAAATAGAAATACCATACAATCTAGCATTCTTACTTCTGGGTATTTATGCAAAAGAACTGGAATAAGCATCTCAAAGAGGCATTAACATGCCCATGTATACTGCAGCACTATTCACAATAGCCAAGATGTGAAAACAACCAAAATGTCTATTGATGGCTGAATGAGTAAGAAAATGTAGTATGTACATATGATGGAATATTATTCAGCCTTAAAAAAGGAAACTCTTCAATATACAATAACATAAATGAACCTTGAGGACATCAGTGAAACAAGCTGGTCACAGAAGGACTACTACTGCTTGTTTCACCTATGAGAGTTATCCAAAACAGGCAAATTCAAGGAATGAAAGAGTAAAATAGTGGTTGCAGGGTCTGTGGATGGGGGAAACAGAGATTTGCCAGTCAGTGGGCATAAAGTTTTAGTTAAGCAAGAAGAATAATTTGTAGAGATCTGCTGTGCAACATTAAAACTATAGTTAATAATACTGTATTATACACTTAAAATTTGTGGAGAATAAATCAAATAGTGTTAGAATGTGACTACCAATCCACACTTTGGCTCACACCAGATATAATCAAACTATAAAAATCTTTGTGTTGTTTCTCCTGATTATCTGAGTTGTCTGACTGGCCTCAACTGGGCAGTTTTTCTGTTAGTCTTGCTTGGAGTTTTCACGAGATGATAGTTGGATGCTGGAGTCATTCAGAGACTCAAACGGGTACCTGGAAAATCTGGCCCACTCTACTTGGCTACAGTTAACCTCAGGGCATTTCTGTCTATGCCATCCATATGGTTTCTTCAGAGGGTAGCTGGACCTCTGCCATGACTGCCCAAAAAATCTCATACAAGAGGGAAAAAATTGCCACGCATTCTTAATGCCTGTACTCAGAATTCCTGTAATGTCACTGTTTCTCTTGGTGAAAGCAGTCAGGAAATCAGCCCAGATTCAGGGGAGGCATGGCATAAATGTGAACGGAAGGAGGGGATTGTTGGAGGCCAGTGTTAGAGCTGAGTGACCACAGGTAGGCACATATGGAAGAGCAGGACAAGGCAGTGAGGGATGGGAGCCAAAGATGACACTTGGGTTTTGAACCAGAATTCCCATTAATCATGGTAGAGCATTATCATATATTACAAAGTCATGAAAGGAAACTTGCATGACAAGGGATTATGAAAAAAGTTAATGTGAAAATGTATTTCTTAGAATTTAACTGGTTCCCCAAACCTAGGAGTTCTGTTTATTACTCAAAGAGAATGTAAATGAATATGGCACTATTTATTTTTTTTAATAATCATACCTAAATCCTTTTATTATTTTAGAGTTTTAACTAGATCTCTTAAATTCCATTTTTAAAGTATCTTCCATCTTATGTATGCTACTGTAGGAATCCGCAAGCATGGATGGAATCTCCTCGTGGTTTATCTTTGACATTGGTTTTTCTGAAGTACTCCTTTTAAGACTTGTGGAATAATACTGAAACACCCAGCAGATAATCTGCCCTGCACTGTTTATTATGGAGTACCCAAGCCATAGCTTTAACCACTGCAGCACTCCACTGCGAACATGGAATGCTCAGGAGAGCTAGTGTCTTTTGTGGCTTGAAATCCTCCGAACAGGCCTGTAATTGACTGTCTGCCCTCCAAATGGGGAGTGATAGTGGCAATAGGGTCCCACATAATGCTGGGTTTGGGTTATTTTGTGATTGGTATGACACATTTTGGGGGCAACAAGTCCAGATGTTGTCAGGAATGAAAGCCAGAAGATATGGAAAGAGATAACAAAGAGATGTAGGTGTGCAGAGGGAGACAACTGAACTGGGACAAAAAGAAACTTGGTGACACCCTGTGCAGGAGCAGCGGCTTGGTCTGAGGTCGGGGTTACTATGCTTGCAGACAGGCTGTCTTGCACGGTTTACAGAGAGGAAACAGAAGGGCAATACTGATGTAGAATTGAGGGCTGGAGGATTGGACATACTGCTTTTGCCAAATTTTTTTCTCCCTGTGTTTTTCCTAAACATGACACTAGATTCCACTATATAACAAATACATAAATAAGTCAGTTTTTGACATTTTAATTTCTTTAAATTATACATGCCATGAGAATCAAGAGCGTATCTTTTTTTTTTCTATTTCTTTTAAACTGTCTCTGCTCAGAGAATCTAGAAGACACTATATGGATCATTTGTTTGAGGACCTACCAGGAGTCAGTACCTTTATTCTTTCTCTGATATTAGAGTGCAGACCTGAACTTGAGCTGCATGTCACGTAACTATAGGACACTGTCTGTGTCTTTTGTTCTCAGCTTTGTTTGCCTCTCTCCCCATGGTTTCTCAAGATTAATTTCATTCAGTGTCTAGTCCTTAAATATCACCTAAAGCTGACAACTCTGTAGGTGGGTTGGGGAAAGGTGATGTGTTGTTTAGATTTCCCTTCAGGAATGAAGGGCTTATTGTGCCAGCTGCTGACAGGGTTGCCTCCAAAGTAAACTTAGATTGTCAGCTACCTTCAGGGGTCACCTCTTCTATAAAGAGCCACCTCACCCAGGGTCACACCCCTATTGTCGGACATATGACAGTCAATGACTAATGCAGGTCATGGGTTTTAGAACCTTGCTTTGCCCCTCAACTCAGAAATGTTCTGGAGGCTCACTCCATCTTCAGAACTCCTGTGCTGATCTTAAATTATAGCTCAAGATCTACTCCTGCCCTGGTCTTTCTCCTTTTCTTCCCTCTCAAGGCAGTTGATCAGAGAGCACTTGTGATAACCATGTATGAGGGGGACCCCAAAATACTGGAATTTGTTTATAAAATATTGGATATTTATTCTTACATGTTTAAACTTAAGTCACCTTCAAAATATCTCACCATTTGATGCAATACACCTATTGAGACCTTTTTCCCACTGCTCAAAACAGTTTTTGAGCTTGTCAATTTTGATGCCTTTTAGTGCTTCTGCCATTTTTTGTTTTACCTCTTCCACATAGGCAAAGTGTTTTCCTTTGAGGACATTTTTTTATTCAGGGAGACAAAATAAAAAATTTGCTCATGGTGAGATTGGGTGAATAGGAAGGTGGGGCATGAGGGTCATGCCATTTTTGGTCAAAAACTACTGAACACTGAGAGAAGTGTGGGCCAGTATGCTTGTAAATCACCCATCATTAAATGGGCAAACACATTGAAAGAGTCTTCAAAACAAAAATTCACTGAAGCCAAATGTAGTCTCTCACAACACCACCTGGTACACTGATACAGATGGGTTCCTAGAACACTCACCTAGCAGATGAAGCCTGTACTAAAAGGGGCCTGCTCTCCAGAAGGTAATTCCAGGTTTTTTTTGTCTCTCCTTGTACATACAGGTCTGTTTCAGTATCTGTTTTCTGGAGAACCTAACGAGAAAAATTCTTAAGTTCACATGGTTAATCTTATTTTTCCTTGAGCTTCAGATTCATAAATCAAACTGTTTAATCAACATTTCTGCTTGATTTTCTAAAAATCATCTCAACCTTATGTTGAGAACTGAATTTCTGAAAGCTTCTCCTATCACAACACAATTGTCTAGTGATTATCACTGCTAGCCATCTAGATACTTCCTCCCCAACCCTATCATCCTTGAATTTGGTCTCTTCTTCAAGACCTAGATCCTACTGATGAATGTCTTCTTGGCCCCATCTCCTCAATGCATCCGAAATCCAATCACTCTCACCATTACTACTGCTCTAGCCCTATCCACAGTGCTATCAGTTCTCACCTGGCACATACCAATGATCCCCTAACTATGTCTTGGTCTCCCCTCTTGCCCCTCTAGATATGTCTCATCTAATGCTTAAATGAGACCTTGTTATTCTTGAGTAACTCTAATGGTTTCCCACTGCAAGAATCAAATCCAGGCTCTCACCAAAGCCTCACATGATAAGCCAGTACTTACATATGTCACCATCTACTGATGCCTTACTATTTTCTAGGCATGTTGGCGTTCTCTCTATCTATTGTAAACATTAATTCCTTGATGTCCCAGAGCATTTGTATTTGCAATTTTTGCTGCTTGGAAGGTCCCCCTCCAAGTTCTTTGCTGGCCTCCTTCTCCTTAATCTCTAATATCATCTCTTCAGAAGAGTCATCCTGACCACCTAGCTAAAGCAACTCCCAGGGTATTTTATCATTTGATTTAATTCTACCCTCTTTATAGCACTCATTAGCCCTGATATTTGTTGTGAAGGACTGAATTGTGCCCCTATGAAGTTCATATGCAGAAGCCCTGACCTCCAGTGCAAATCTTTCTGGAAATAGGGTCTCTAGGAAGTAATTAAGGTTAAATGAGGTCATGGGGTGGCCCCTACTCCAATAGGATTATGGGCCTTATAAGAATAAGAAATATATATGTACATACATATAGGGGGACAAAAGTAAGTTCACAGTTGTTAGTGGGCTGAACACTTTATTCTTGTATTATTATTTATTAATTATTGTATTAGTTTCCATATAAACAAATATAAAACTACTTTTGCCACACCTTGTATATATTTTCTCTCTCTCACCATGTGAGCAAACTGCTAGAAGGTAGCCATCTTCAAGCCAGGAAGAACACACCTTTACTAGAACTCAGCCATGCTACCACCCTGATCTGGGACTTCTAGTCTCAAAACTTCAAGAAAATAAATTTCTGTTGTTTAAGTCACTCAGCCTATGGTATTTTTTATGGCAGCTCAAGTAGACTAATATATTTACTTATTGGTTTATGTGCTTGTTATCTGCCTCCCACCACAAGATAGTGGGCTTTTGGGGCAGGGTCTCATCTGCCTTGCTCATTGCTGTATCTCCAGAGCTAGGAACAGTAACTGGTGTGTTGCAGGCACTTAATAAGAATATACTAACTAGCTGGGTGACAGTTGCCTCAAAAACTAGATTGAAGAAAAGACAGATATTCAAATTTAAGTGCTGATATTTCTGGTATTTCTGGTAGGCTATACATCTAAGGAAACTTTCCTAGCCTAGATCATTCAAAAATATAGACAACTATGAAACATTTTTTTAAATTTCTATAATTATTAGAGAAGAAATTAGGATCTAAAATACTGAAAATGACAAATGTTGAGAGACTTAGCAGCTGCTTTGGGGAGATTTCCTAAATCATCGAGAAAGAGAGAGAGAGCGATTTATGTATATTCTGGTAAAAATAAAAGTTAGATAATTGAACAGATCCTGGAAAGACTTCTAATATTCATACAAATGAAGAGAAGACTATGTCAAGTTGGTATAAGTTTATCAGACATTGATTAAAACAAGCCAACTGGGAAAGGCTTTGAAAAATTCCTAAGAGCAGGGCTAAGGTTAGAAAGTGAGAAGAAATTTTCATATGCATCGAATGCAAGAGAAAAGGACTCAGATCTAATTTTTCACAGAAACATATCTTTCTTTCTTCCTCTATCTCCTCCTTTTTTTTACCTCGCATTTTCCTTTCTCATTTGTTTGTGATTCTTTTATCCATTTATAAGATATTTCATGGACACTCTTCCATGTGGACCATCCTCCAGGGAACATAATTGGAAATGAATGACCCCCACCTGCAAAAAGCTTGGGGTCAAGTCGGGTGTGTGTGCTCCTGTGTCTGTGTGAGTGACACACATGTTTGTGGGAGACAGTATGCAGGGAAGGGAAATGGGAAAAGGAAGAAAGAAGGTCCTTATGGCTTTGACATTTAATTTTAAAGTTTATCATTTCCTTTTGCTGTCAGGCTGTCAGTTATCTACGAGGTATGTGGAAGAAACACCTATGCATTTTGTTTGTTATGACTTAAGTAGACTAAATTTTTTCTATCACTTAAAGGAATCCTGTCATTTTTGGTTGACCAGAACTGATTTTGTTATTTGAGGTATTTTTATACATGTTCTAAGTATAGCTTTCCTTGCTTTGTAGTTCTTGCAAGTTTAATTCTGGTCTTAATATATAGGTTTCTATTTACTAAAGTGGTAGATTTGAGTTCAGTAAAACAACTACTTTAAGCATTTTCACCCTCATTTTAAAAATGAGGAACTAAAAGTGGAATTTATGTTCTCTGTCATTTGTAGATACAGAAATGCCATTAAGATCCAACTGGTCTCAAAACCTGGAGTTAGAATTTAGGGCTGTTTGAAGAGGAATTTGCTGTTAACAAAGAGTGGACTGAACATGAGAAAAGTATTTGGGATGTGTACTCCATAGTGGTTGAGGTTTACTTAATTATGGTATTTCATGGTCAAAGATAACAAAGCTTTGGTGCTGTTCTGCAAAACATCAACTCTTTGTATTTTCAGATCTGCTCACTAAGGTTGAATTTTATCATTTTCTTGTTCAAAGATTCAATTCCCATTAACTGAAACCCACTAAAAGGAGTCCACTTTGTGGCTTCGGTGGCCTACCAAACCAAACATTTGCAGGTCAACTCAGGAGAAGAAAAATGATCTCTTTCAAGATGGCTATTACTGTACAAGCAGGATATCTTTTTATAAGTGAATTTTAACTCAATAGTAGTATCATCTTTCTCTATAATCCCTGCTAATATTAAACACCAAATTGTATTGGCAGCATGTGACAACATAGCTAAGATTACTACTTTGTCCATGTATTAATATAAAATATTTATTGAATAATAACTTGTAATTCCCTTTTTCTTATATTTCTTGGCCTCTGTGCCATCCATTTTCTCAAGGTGTGAAGAAATAGAAAATATCACATATATTATATAACAGAGAGTATTCTTATATGGTTTTGCAATTCTAGCATTTGCTGAAATCAGAGAAGACACAGTATATTCACACTGAAGAATTTGAAGCTCAGGAATTCAGTGAGATGTTGTGTAGGCAGTCTGTTGGTCTGGTGAATCTCAGTATACGAGGTCTGTCCAGGAGGTGTCCTGGAGGTATGCAGCTATGTAATGTGAAATATAGAGATGTTCATTGAAAAAGATACAAGATACAAGAAACATTGTACATAGAACAATGACTCCTCAGTCCCCTTCAAAGTAGGCATGTTGGGACCTCACATAGTTCTCCCAATCTTCATCAGCTGTCCTATTGTATTTTCCTGAATCTCACTGATGGTCTGAAATCTCTTCCCTTTCAAAGGTGGTTTTAGTTTTGGGAAAAGCCAGAAGTAACAAGGCACCAAATCTGGGCTGTAGAGGGGCTGAGTCACCTGGGTGATTTGATGTTTTGCTAAAAATCTCTGCATGAGATGTGATGCATGAGTGGGCATTTTGTCGGGATGAAGGTGCCAGTTACTAATTGTCCATAGCTGTGGCCTTCTGATTCATCTGAATAGTTTCCATGGAGGAACATTCAAGTTTATTGTAAAGTTTGATGCAGATTCATTGCTCTACTTGCTCAGGCATTTTGAATATGATGGCCACACAGTACATATGCTCACTCAATGAATTCTACTACCCCCACTGACTAGTAGAATGAAGTCGTCATTTTTCATGCATGTGCATTCCAGTCCATTCCCCTTGGCTGCCAGGCTACATCAATGTTGTGCAAATCATTCTCATTATATTATCCATGGCTGGACTTTTTCCAGACAAACCTCATCGTACGAGGAATGTACAGAGGTGAAGAGGAGCAAAATGATATCACACAGTGATGACCATAGAGTGATGGAAAGGATTCTTTGGCTATTTTATTTTACTATTATTATTTTTTAATCCTTACCTGAGGATATATTTTTATTGATTTTAGAGAGAGAGGAAGTAGGAGTGAGTTCGAGAGAGAAACATCTTTGTGAGAAAGAAACATCAATCGGTTGCTTCTCATATATGCCCCAACTGGAGAATAACCCACAATCTCAGTATGTGTCCTGACCAGGAATAGAACCCACAACCTTCTGGTGTATGGGAGGACACTTCAACTAACTGAGTCACATGGCTAGGGCACTTCAGCTATTTTAGAGCTGCAGGTAAATAGCAGTAAGCTGGACTACTAGTCATGATAGTTAAATAGGTTTCGAGGGACCTTTTCTATTGACAGTTCCTGAGATTTATAATTGGCCTGCAATCAGGAAAAATGAAAATTCAGGTGCTATGTCCAATGAATTTTCATGGAGATAGGAAGAAGAACTCAGCAGTGAGCAATTTATAAGTATTTAAATATTATTCGGAATTTACAAATTCTGAAATAGAACTCAGGAACACATTTTAATATCACAGAAGGTTCACAACATTTTATAGTTTTTGTATCTGCTGAAATCTGCTCCGATTCTGATAAGTATTGCTTTAAAGTATAATTGAATGAAATTGTACCTCTGTCTTATACCACTCACAAAAATTAACTAGAAATGAGACTAAAAATTTAAATTAAGACCAAAAGCCAGCCCTGACTGGTGTAGCTCAGTTGGTCGGGCGTCATCCTGTGAACTGAAGGATTGCCAGTTCGATTCCTGGTCAGAGTACATGGCTGGGGTTGTAGGCTAGGTCCCCAGTTGGGGGCATGGGAGAGGCAGCCAATCGATGTTTCTCTTGCACATTGATATTTCTCTCCCTTTATTTCTCCCTCCCTTCCCCTCTCTCTAAAAATAAAAAAAATAAAATCTTTTTTAAAAAAAAGCCCGGGACTTCCGGCCAAGATGGAGGTGTAGGTAGACACACTGTGCCTCCTCGCATAACCAAAAGAAGGACAAAAACAAACTTTAAAACAAAAAAAAAACCAACCAGAACTGTCAGAAAATTGAACTGTATGGAAGTCTGACAACCAAGGAATTAAAGAAGAAATTTTCATCCAGACTAATAAGAGGGGCGGAGATGGGCCGGGCGGAGAGCATTCTCATGCACACGCAGAGCAGCTGGCGGATCAGGGAAAGGCGAGGCCGGCCGGGAGAGGTGGTGGCTGTGGACTGGGTGTCCCACTCCCTCGTGAGGATAAACGGGGAGGAACAACTGGGGAGCGAGACAGACCCCGAAACCCAGAGTTCCTGTGGGGGGAAATAAAGCATCAAAGCCTCTGATTGAAAACTCCTGTGGGGGCCGAGGTGGTGGCAGCGAGAGAAACTCCGAGCCTCACAGGAGAGCTCATTGGAGAGACCCACAGGGTCCTGGAGTGTACATAAGCCCACCCACCCGGGAATCAGCACCAGAATCAGCACCACAGGGGCCCAATTGGACCGTGGGCAGTGAGGAAGGTTGCTGAAAACCGGCAGAGAGCAGAACAAGAGCCATTATTCCCTCTCGGACCCCTCCCCCACATACAGCGTCACTACACAGTGACATGGCTGCCTCGCCCTGGTGAACACCTAAGGCTCCGCCCCTTACTACGTAACACGTGCGCCAAGACAACAAAAATGCCCCAAATGAAAGAACAGATCAAAGCTCCAGAAAAAAATACAACTAAGTGATGAAGAGATAGCCAACCTATCAGAGGCACAGTTCAAAACACTGGTAATCAGGATGCTCACAGACTTGGTTGAATTTGGTCACAAATTAGATGAACAAATGAAGGCTACGATAAGGGGAATGAAGGAAAATGTACAGGGAACCAACAGTGATGGGAAGAAAAATGGGACTCAAATCAATGGTGTGGACCAGAAGAAAAAAAATCTTTAAAGCACAACACAATGAAGAAAAATATTTCAGAAAAGTGAGGAGAGTCTTAGGAACCTCCAGGATGTCTTTAAACATTCTAATATCCGAATCAGAGGTGCCAGAAGGAGAAGAAGAAGAGAAAGAAATTGAAAACTTATTTGAACAAATAATGAAGGAGAACTTCCATACTTTGGCAAAGGAAATAGACTTCCAGGGAGTCCAGGAAGCTCAGAGAGTCCCAAAGAAGTTGGACCCAAGGAGGAACACACCAAGGCACATCATCATTACATTACCCAAGATGAAAGATAAAGAGAGAATCTTAAAAGCAGCAAGAGAAAAGGAGACAGTAACCTACAAAGGAGTGCCCATCAGACTGTCAGCTGATTTC
>VMDR010025967.1:0-14235 GCA_007922815.1 Macrotus californicus
AGATGAAATGTTATAATATCTGTGATCTATGTATACACACACCACACACAAATATGGCAATGTCTTTAGAACTACAGTAATCAAAACATGATGGAGTTGGTAGAAAGACAAAGTGGTTAATGGAACAGACCAGGCAGTCCAGAAGTAAATCCTCACCTATACAGACAACTGATTTTTGACAAAGTTACAAAGGCAATATAACGAATGGTGACTTCTCAACAAGTGATGCTGGAACAACTAGATATCCATATACATAAAAGGAAATGTGGATCCCTACCTCGTAGCATATTAAAATCTAAGACTACAAAACTTCTGGAAGAAAACATAGGAAAAATATTTGTAAGCCTAAGTTAGGCAAAGATATGTTAGATAAATACCCAAATTTGTAAAAGAACAAATTTATACATTGGACTTTATTAAAATGTAAAATCTCTGGTGCTGAAAAGACACTGATCAGAGTATAAAAAGACAAGCCACAGATTGGGAGAAACTCTCTGGAAAGTGTATTTCTGATAAAAAGAGACGTATATTCAGATTATATAAAAGAACTCTCATAACTCAACAATAGAAAAGCAAAAAACCCAATTAAAAAAAAAGATGTAAACAGAAAATTCACCAAATAACAAATATACAGGTGTCAAATAAGCACACAAAGAAATGCTCAGCTCCTTTAGCCATTAGGAAAATGCAAATCAAAACCACAGGAGGTACCTATTACAATGGCTACAATTAAAGAGTGCCCATGCCAATTGGTGCCTAAGAACCTGGAGGTGTAATCACTGCTGGTGGAGATGTAAGATGTTACAACAACTTTTGAAAATAGTTTGGCATATGCTTAAAAGTTAAACATTAATCCAAAAATTATATTTCTAGTTATTTACCCAAGGAAATAGAAAATATACATCCATTCAAAAATATGTATACAACTATCTATAAAAGCTTTATTTGTGATAGCCCCAAATTGGCAATGGCCCAAATGTTCATCAACAGATGGATGGATGAACACTGAGGTATATCCATACAACAAACTGTTACTCGGCAATAAAAAGAAGTGTACATACAACAATATGGATGAATCTCCAGATAGTGACCCTGAATGAAAGAAGCCAATCACAAAAGACCACATAGCATGATTGTATTTATTTGATATTTCCAGAATATGCAAATCTACAGGGACAGGAAATAGATTAGTGGTCCTGAAGGCTGTGGAATAGGAAAGTTGGGGGGTGATAGCTAAAGGGTAAGAGGTTTCTTTTGGGGGGTAATGAAAATGTTTTAAAATTGATTGAGCTGATGGTTGCACAACTTTGTGATTATACTAAAGACCATTGCACTGCACTTTAAATTGGTGAATTACATAGCATATAAATTTTATCTCAATGAAACTGTTATAAAAATAAACAAATAAAAAGAAGACCCTACTCCCCTCTATTGTCTTAGAGGTATGTAAGAGACAACCTAGTCTAATCCTAATTTCTCAGTGTACGTATTCAGTCTCACAGTGCTCGACTCCTCAACACCTTTTCTCCCCTTTTCCCTGATGATTTTACCCCAAGCACTTCTTTCGATCCAGTGGACTTCCTTGTATATTTACTTCCTTGCCTTTAGTGCCTATCTTGCTCACTAGAATTCAGCTCTGTGAGTGGCAGTATTTTTCAGTGGTTTACCCACAGCTGTCTCCCCTCTGATTAAATCAACAGCTGGCACATAACACGTGCTCAATACATATTGGCTGAGCTAATGAGTGCACTCCTGCTTCTGCCAAAAGCCTCTGAAAAGATGCCCCTTTTGGTCACATATGATAATCATGGTTTCAAATGCAAATTCAGCAGCAAGTTATATCTCTAATCTCAAAATCCATATATTTAAATTTAGCATACTGAACCACCTGTGAGGAACTGAGTGGCTGAAAATCTCACTAAACAACAGGTTATGACATTCCACAAAGAATGGTGATCAATGTGTCCTATCTGCTGTTTCATCTTAACCTCCAGGGTCTGGTTCCACAGTCAGGGTATTAACTGAGGTCTGTGATTGTAAGACACAGAACCAGAGTCTGGTGGACACTCACAGGTAGCTAGTGAAGCCTGGAGGACCATTTTCAATATGGGAGCTCAAAGGAACTGCAGCCACCTGGTCACTTACTTCCAAAAGTGAAAGTTGGGATGAATTAATCCAGCATCACTTCATTCTTATATCACTTCTCTCAAGGTTCAAAAAGCGGGGAGAATCCAATAGGTCTAGCTAGTCCTCAGGCTTGTCTTGGCAAGGCGAGCATCCTGACAGTCCTCTAGGACCCTGCACTTTGTGGGAAATGTCACTCCTTAAAAAGATATCAAGGTGTGTCACTAGCAGAGGAGGGGACAGGGCTGGATGGGGAAGAGCAATGGTGATCAGTGCTGTCAGCTTTCTGCTTTGGGCCTTTTCATTTTTTAAGATTAAATGACTAGTGCTTTCACAAAGGGTATAATTTCACTCAAGTTCTCTTCAAATTGGGTGTCTGAGTTGTGTCATTATTTTGTCAATTAATAGTAATAGTCATATTTTAAAAAGAATATCTACCCCTCAATCTCTATCTGACTGATGGAGCAGAAATTCAGCTTGGCCATTATTGGCTACAGGAATTGGGGGTTGGGGGTGGAAACGCTGCAGCCCCCGTGTCTAGGTGGGGGGCCTGCTACCTGCTGAGCCAGGTGCCCTTATGATCTTAGAGAATCTTCTCTACCCTTCACCCTTCTTCACTTCTTCCCTTCCACTCTCCCTGCTGCAAGAAACTCAACTTCCTACCTTCTTCCTAAGGTGATTCTTCAATGAACTTAAGCTTTGCGGGAAAAGCCAAGGAATGAGTCTGTTTTCAGGCAATCGCTACCTAAGGCTCTGAATGCAAACCTCTCTGGTCACTGTGTTCATTTCCTAGGGCTGCCATAATAAAGTGCCACTGACTGGGTGGCTTAAACAGCAAAAAATTATTTCCTCATCATTCTGGAGGCTTGAAATCTGAGATCAAAGTGTTGGCAAGCTGGATTTCATCTGAGACCTTTGCAGCTAGCCTGTAAGTGGATGTCACATGACCCACCTTCTGTATGTGTCTGTGTCCTAATCTCCTCTTCTTATAAGGAAACTAATCATTGTTCTAGGGACCACCATATGACCTCATTTTACCTTAATTACCTCTTTAAAGGCCTATCACTGAATATAGTCACATTCTGAAGTGCTGGGGTTAGGACTTCACCACAAGAATTTAGGGAACATAACTCAATGTGTAACACAATGGAAACACACAGTGAGAAACTTCTTGGAGGGAGGGAGGAAGGAATGTGGGGAGAACAACACAAATCAGTCTGCCTCCATGGATTAGCTAGGTACATCCTGTCACCTGGCCCCCTAACTTTGGAAGTCCACTTCGTCCTTGTTTTGGTTTTCTGCATTACTACCCAAGTCAGAGAACTGCACATGTGTCTGCAGTGAGTGACAGTTGAATATTGCGAACTTAGAGGAAGGTGGGGGCAGGGGAATTAAGCCAGGGTTAACACTGGGCTATGCTCCTAGTCAACTACAATCCTTGTACCATAAAGGCTCACAGAAACAATTTGCTAGTTGGTCTGAAGCCTTATTCAGTTATTAGAGTCTATTCATGTTAGCTGCCCACCACCCATGGTTCCTCCTTGTGGAGTAACAGCAAAGTGTGAGGAACACAGGCTCTGAGATCAGAGAGCTCGCATTTGAATCCTGGCTCTGCTGCTTCTGGACTGTATGGCCTTGAACATGCTTCAGATTTCCTGTCTATAAAATGGATAATAATAATACTGCCCAAGCTACCTTGCTACTGTGCTGAATCCCAGTGGCAATATAGGACAAGTGCTGAAGAGGACCTGACACATACTAAGTGTCCAATAAATTTCAGCTATGATTTCTTATGGGGCAGCCAGGAAATTTTTAAATTGTACCTTAAAAATACATAGTCCCTGGATGACTTGAGAACCAGTTTTCCTGTAAAAGTCACTATACAAATAGAAATAAATACCTCCTTAGCTACCTGAATGCCAGATCTGTGAAGATCTAATCCATTTAAAACAAGAGAAGTTCCTTGGAGCAGTGGAGATAGCAGTCACAAAGCCTGCCCCTTTATAACACACAATGACCCTTGGACCACCACTTTGCCCCTACAGGCTCTTTTTTTACATACATATCTAGCCAGTTTGCCTCCTGGGTTTTCCAGAAGCAGCAAATTAGAAAGTAAAGGAGAAAAATGATTAGAAGCAGGCACACTGACAGAAGCAAGAAGTGACAGCTGACAGTTTCTTAGCTAAGGAAAAAGAAAATTTAAAAGCAGAGCAAACAGCCCCACATAGCTCAATAACCCCTGAGGCTTTCCTGGCACAGCCCGATGATTGATGTTCTTAAGGATGACCCTCAGGCCTGCATTCCTTGCTGTGGTAATGGCCTCTGCATCCACTCTGCTGTCCAAGCTAGAAACATCAGCCCCCTCCCCAGCTCCTCCTTCTCTCTTTCCTCCTACATCTAGTTGGTCACACATGCTATCCATTCCCTTTTAAATGTGTCTCAGGGGTCTGGTACCTGACACGAAGGAATGGATGTCCTGAAATCGTAACACATGGTTCCCAGCACTCCACTGTGACTGCCTTACTGTTTACTGCACAATTGCACAAGAAGCTTTCTCTTGGCCTCCCTGCCTCCAGTCCCATGGTCTAAGGACAGTGTAATCAAGGCAGGGGTGGGGGACACTCACTCATAGTTGCCAAGTGTCTATCATGTGTTCAACAACATATGCTCATCATCCTGTTCAAGTGAAAAACAATGCCTCTTAACATAGGCACAAAGTTATTTTAAGTTATTTTTGAAAATAAGGCTAAGTATATGTATTCAGAGTAAATTAGAGGAAATAAAGTTCAATAACTCAGACCACAAATACTACTTTCATTTCAACTGTATAGAGAATTGAAGGAACACTGAGAGAGAGGGGAGTGTGTAGTTTAATTCTTTATTGTGAATAGAATAAGGTTTGGTTCTCCTCTTCTGTTCTGTATCTTACTTTATTCTTCTCTTCATATGTCATCATCAGCTTGAGTAAACATGAATCTTGTAGGTTTTGCTTCCACAAATGCAAACTCTCTACAGTGGCGTCCTCCTCACCCTTGCACCATGCTGCGGTGCCGGGGGCTGGCTGTGTGTGCTGGTGTTGTGGGTGAGAGAAAGCGTCGTGGTGCTGTCTTAGATTGCTGTAATCACTGAGCTCTCTGTGCCGTAGGATTGGCGTCCAAGCTCACATCTGGGCTGTATCTGAGCCTAATCTCCAGGGGCACAATTGACAAAAATGATGCACAGAACTGAAATTTTGTATCTTAAGAAAGTTCTTGTTATTTTCTATTTAACTCTGAACTGAATGCAAATATACTTAATGCCTTTAATGCAGGCATTTCTAATAATCAGCATCCTCCTGATCATTAGGTTGATAAAGTGCCTTCCGATTATGAATCTTAAATGGACCATTTGCCTGCTCTGAAGCAATTTGCCTTTCAGTTGGAAATCCCTTTAATAAAGATATTGGTTGATTTCATTAAGTACGTACCTATTCTGGTTGTTCTAGGGAGCGCCCTTTATTAACAACTGCCAGTCATCAAGAAAACACTGCTGTCAACACCTTGTCATCCCATCTGGTGCCTGTACACAGACTGTGGTCTTGGATTTTCCTTTGTGGTCTCTGTCCACATAATCCTCATACTTGCTGAGGATTTCACCATGTCCTTAAATCAATAGCACTCAGTGTTTGTGTTCCCCAAGCAGTACCTCAGAAGGCCATGCTCATGGCCCTGAGACAGATTGCCCTTAACTGTGACATTTTTCCTGTGATATCCCAGAGTTTGAAGTGCGTGTCCCAGAGTGTCACAATGCCATGTGAGAGCATGCCTTCCCTACCAAAGCAGAGGGTGGGCACAGTTTCATAGACAATCCAGCAAACCACAAGAGATTTTATTTTTAATATCTACTCATCTACCACCCACTCAGCCTTTTCTTAATTTCCCAGGATGAAGTGCCCACACTGAAATGCCAACCTCATTCATTTTGTTTTGATTTATCTTGTGCTCACTCACATTCTGAGCAGAAGACAGAGAGAAGAGAGCATGAGACCACTTCTCGTCTTTTTTCTTCCAACACTTTGGGACAATTTATATGGAATGGAAATTGATGTAGATAATATATTTTTGCTTTGAATTGCCAGTAATTTTTTTTAAATAAAAGTATGCCTTTGACCTAAATTCGTCAAATATTTACATAAACCCAACTTAAATCATTTTCAAACTTCTCAGATACTTATAATACAACCATTTTTTTTGCATGTCTTGAAGCAAAATTTCTTTTTATCTTCTCTCCACCTTCTTTTTGCTAAATTTTCTGATCCTTTTACAATGTAGAACACATGAGTGATGGCAGGGAAATGTGCACCCTACCTTCTCCAGAAAGTCTGGGAATGCAAGGATTGTCTCATTTCATAATTTATTTTAAAAGCCATTTTTAAAATAATGTGTAATTTTTTCTCATTAGACTTTTTTATTATCAAAGAGGAAAAAATTAAAATTGTAATTCTGCTCTTCAGAGATAATCACTATTACCATGTTAGTGCACAGCCTTCAGGTCTCTTAAAAACAGAGAGAATGTGGTAAAAGCTTTCTGCACATTTATGACATCAAATTTAATGATAAAATGAAGTCAAGATTTGGTAGCAAATTGAAATAGTTTCAACAGCCAAATCACAAATTAACTCAAAATGACCTTATTCCTGAAAAGCTGGGGCCAGCTCTGATGGAGCTGTCTGGGAAGATTACTTCAACTACACAATTCCAAGCTTCTAATTACAGTTTTTATGCTAAGTGTTTTATAATGAAGGTGGGAAAGCTTAACCTCAAAAGAGCAACAAGCTTAGAAACCTGTAAGACAGGGGTGTCAAACTCCTTTTCACTGGGGGCCACATCAGCCTCTCGGTTGCCTTCAAAGGGCTGAATGTAATTTTAGGACTGCATAAACGTAACTACTCCTTAACAGTTAAGCAAGAGCTTGGCACTGCTGCCAGGTAGAGACAAGGTGCCGGGCCGTTAAAACACAGTGGAGGGCCGGATTTGGCCCGTGGGCCTTGTGTTTGCCACCTGTGCTGTAAGATGACTGAATCTGGGTAACAGAAGCAGAAAGTTGTGTCCTCTAAGAACTGGTTCAGTAGGGAACTATTTTTAAGGCTTCTCCTTCCACATTTTACCGTAAAGCAATTTTTTTCGTATTTTTGGTCGATGCTATCCTTAAAAGTCATTATGATTTCCTGTTGGGAAGGGTGCATAGATAACATTTCCTTTAAACAGCTAGCGAATGCCAACTTTCTTTTATCTGTACAATTAAAACAACAACTTGAAAATAAGAACACTTGGCCAAAATTTGATAGGAATAGCTAATCCTTTTACTTTTTGGAGAGCCAGAATATTGTACATGTTCCCTTATGACAGGGGACTTTTCCAAGGACAGGTAGAGGTTTCAGTAGAGATTCACTAATAAAAGACTCTACCCAAATATTGTTTTGGTGCTAATCAGTACTCCAGTAAAGAATGCTTGTATTTTACATACATTTTCTCCCCTAGGTGGCATTTCCACCATTAGTTTATCCAAAGAAAAAGGCAAACAATATTGTGCCCCTGGCTCACCCTAAATTAATTTGCTCCTTGAGTAAGGATTGATTCAGTCTGGGAAGCTGGGAGAAACAGCCCATATTTATACAAAAAGGAAATTTTCTGTTGTCTATTTTGTAGCTGCTTTCAGCTGTACTCGTGCCTGACTATTTCACACACTTAGAGACATAAACATTGCTGCTTCTATATAATAGCTGCTCTCTTACTTAGGGCCGCTATGTGCTATCATGAGGCATCGCTCACTGTCCTATTGAACAAGAGCACCCGTGGATGTAGGTGTTAACCCAATCAACCAGCCTAACCAGACCATAACCCGAATACAAATGGGATCTCACATGGCTGGGGCTCTGAGCATGTCAGTCTGCAGAAAATGGTAGTCTGCAGAAAAAATAAACATCAAAAGCCACTGAAATCTTTATTCTGTCTCACAAGAAAACACTAAATAAAACATAATTTTTAGCACAAAGCAAATTTCCTTTAAAAAGCCCCTCTTGATGACTCTCCACTTTCCAGCTCTTTGTCACTGCTGCCATTGACATCTACTAAAACCTGCCTCTTCTGGCTCCTCTTCCCTGGGGCCTTCTGCCCACATGCAGACCCAATGGGCTCTTCAGCCTCTGTCTCCAGCCTCTTACTCCCTGCCTATTTTTTTATTATGAGGATTGACTTACCATCTTACCCCCTCTTGCTACTTTGTCTTGTGTTTATCAATTCTCCCATCAGTAAAATTCTGTACAACCAAGTAGAGTCTGAAAGCTGACCCAAAAATAAAAAATCAAGAATCTCCCAAACCTTCCCTTTTTGGTGGAATTAGTAGGAACAAAAATATCAGCTTGTAAAATTTTAGACATGCCTACTTTCTATAGTTGTTTGAAAAAGCCAACTCTTTCCATCTGTCTCCTTGCTCCAAAGACTATTCTCCAAGGAAAATGCCTTTGAAAAACACCTTTGCTTTATGCCCACCCACTGTCTGTATTCTACCTAGTTCTTTCAATAAGTGTTTTGTGCTAGGTGCTGGGTTACCAAGATGGATAAGACATATGCTCAGATGGTAACACCTACAAATGGCTATGAGAATCTGTACTGTGGTCTTTTATATTGCACTTACACAGACAACATGGGTGAAATTGTATAAATTGCTCATATGAGGGGAGACATCTTGAAGGAGAAGAAGCTTCAGTTAGAACATGAAGAACATGCATGAGAAAGGTGTTCTAGGCAGAAGGAACAGCATTTGCAAAAGCTCTCCTCTATAACATAATGAAGAAAAACAAAGACATAATTACCTTCAGATGTTTGGAGGGTACCCAAGTAGAGGGCTGGGCTGCCTTGGTCTGTGTTATCTCAGGGCTGAGAAAAGAGATAATCAGGCAAGAATAAGAGAAGTCAAATATACTCAAATATCAATAGAACAATCTGACAAAAGTGAAAATAATAGCAAATATTTTTCTACCACTTGTAACATGCTAAGCATTGTTCTAAGTGATACATATCCTTATGAATAAAGGAATATATATATATATGTACGTGTTTGCATGTATATGAAATTAATCCTCATAACAACTCTCTACTATTACTATACCCTATTTATAGGTACAGAAACTAAGGCACAGAGATATTAGGTAACATACCTAAGGTGTCACAACTGGTAACTGGTGGCCCTGGGACTTGAACCTAGGCAGTTTGGCTCTAGCATTTGTGTTCTTACTACTCTTGTATAGTGCCAATGGAATAGCATGTTGCTTATCACTTGGGTAAGAATATTCTAAACGAGTTTCCTGCATTGAGAGGCTGAGCTGTATCATTTCTAAGACCACTTTCTTTCACTTTTCAACCTGTGAGGCCAGTAATTCATCTCAAATCAGCTCATATAATCAGCTCAAATCATTTCAATAACTCATAACTCATAACCACACTTCTCAAAGTTTCCTTTCTATCCTCCCCCATTGAAGAACCATGAACTTACCAAACCATAAGACTCTCTCAGTCCCACCTGCATGGTTTTCCCTCCGCACTCTCTCTTTCTGTCCCAAATCATGGTTATATAGCTAACTCTGACTGTATGAAAACATCTTTTCACTTTCCCCTGCTGCCTTTCATGTTCTTTGGTGAGTGTTTTCTCCTTGGACCCTCCCCACAACTGTGCCACCATGGTCCAGGAGTTAGTGTGGCAAAGGAAGGATTGACCTCCAAGAGTGTGGACAGAAGCTGAGGGGTATGGCCAGTCACACACAAATAACATGGCCCTTTCCCAGCAGGATCCCTTTGTGGAGATTCTACTGTTGTGACTAAGAACTCCTCAGGTTTGGAGCAGAGTAAGAGGCTAGAGGAAGAGGAAATGTAACAGTGTGCTGAGCTTAGACACTGGGGCCGGTAGAGCTTTGTGCTAACGGACCTCTGAGACTGGGCTCCAAAGGGGAAGCTATTTCCTGTCCCCAAAGAACCAGGGGAGACTGGTTCAGACATTTCTGTCTGTCTTAGGAACAGCTGGAGGCTCCTATACGAATCTAATTAAGCATTTTCCTGGCTGCAAATATTTCAAGTTCTATTTTAAGATTAAAGAACGTTTCCCAAAATGTTCCTTACAGATGATTGGCTTCAGATATTTTATCCCCAACACACCATTTTATGGCACAGGCTAAACTGCATTATAGAAATTACTCCAACCTGAAGCTGGGCCAAGTCAATAATATTGATTGATGAAGCCAGGAAGTCAACTATCTGAATACAATGCTTCAGACCAGACCCGTTGTCCTTTAACCTTGTCATATTTGTGGCTAATGTTCCTTCCCCTGACAGCCCCTCCCCTAAATAATAAATGTCAGAGAAAATGAAAACCGATTGTATTTGCTTCAGTCAAAAGAAGCAAGATACAGCTGTGTTGTGGTCTGGCACCTATGCTGGAATCAGTTCTGTCCCTGGAACTCGAGCGGGTGTGCTTGGGGCTGACAGGCACAGCTTGCTCCCCTCTGCCCTGCCCCATGTGCTTTGGCTGGCAGCGTTGCACTCCAAGCAAAGGACACACGCAGGCAGCGGGATGTCTGATTTTGGAAAGTAAAAGCTGCAGTCAAAGAAAGACAATTATTTTGATGGAAATTCTAGGCCTCCTGTTGAATCTGTCATTACGCTCATAAATAATGTGGTCCTTCTAGAAGTCTAGATGAGTCTTCTCTTTTCTGCCACAATTATTAAAGGGTGAAATCAGGTAAGAACCTACACCCTACCCCATAAAAAGGAGCAGAAATCAAAGCCAGAGATATTGCTGCTTACAAATTTTTCTACCAACAAAAAAAAATAGTAAAAAAGTCAAATACCAAAGCAAGAGTTATATCGTCAGTTTCTTTCTTCCACTAAGGAAAAAGAGAGAGGAAAAAGTTCAACCACTGTAGAGCGGAAAGCCGCATATGGGGGGCCTCATGTTCATCCAAACAGAGAGTGATGGGGTGGTGGAGGGGGAGAGGTGAGAGGGGCTCCGGTGGGCCTCGGGTGGGGATGGGGTGGGGCTCGGGTGGGGGTGGGAAGCATAACAGAACTAGCAGGGAGAAAAGAAAGCAGAACAAAGGCACAGAGCCAAACTACAATAAAGGGGGAAATAGTAAAAGAGCCTGAAATTCTTCTTCAGGAATTCTTTCTCTTCAGCTGAGTGGAGCCAAGGTTTCCAGTAATTATCCAGTCATCGGCTGGTGTGGATGTTAAGTAGGGCTTCTTTTTAGAAAAGGGAGAAAGGGAGAAGGGTGTTGGGCTGTGGTTGGGTCCTGTCTTGACAGTGAGATAATTTCACCAAATCTTGCCTAGCAGCTCACCTAAGCCACAGAACAGGCTTGCCCCTGAGACAAAGTTTAGGTGTCCTCAGTAACGCCAAAAGACTTCTGGTGGGTAAAACATTTTTCTAGGACCCTACCAGTCCCTAAATGAAAAAGATTAATGTGGGATGATGAAAAGTCAGCACTGCCTTGGGTTGACATGGCAACACAACCTTAGCTTTCTTCTGTGTTTCAAGTTCTTATGCTTATCTGTGAGAAGGAGCAGGTCCCATATAGAGGAGAAAGTGAAAATTGAGAAACCCCCTTTTATTTTTACAGGCATAATGGAAGCAGAGTCAAAGCATAAAAAGAAATAAACCAAAATGGGCCAAAGAATAGTACACAAAACTCAGGACCCAGCAAGGCCACATGAGGAAGAGAGTAAGAGAAACCAACATCGATGGAAAGGATGGTAGCCACCGAAAACTAAAGGAAAGTGAATCATGGAGAGAAATGGGCTTGGGATGCTGGAATAATCAGTCCTGATATTCTGTAATTGATGATTTTGCCTCTCGAAATCATGGGCCAAACTAACAACCCAGGTTGTTTATATCCATACCATCCCTGGGTTTTTGCAGGTACACAAAACTCATAGTGCAAGCCACCCAACCATAAACCCCAGCATGTGTGTTTCACTTCCTGCCCGATAAGGGGCAGCCCCACCTACCAACACCCCACACTTTCTTGCCCATGCTTTCTACCCTGCCCCCTTCTGCCCCCAATCCACCCTGGTGCTTCCCCATGTGGCCCCACATGGTGTGGTGTGTCCCTTCCTCATGTGAACAGTGAGTGATAAACTCTTGTTTCAAAGGCAGTTGTCTCCATGTCTTTCACTGTACCAGTGCCCAGTTGAAACAAATCCTGGGTATATTTTAAAACAGCTACAATCACCATAGTGTATGCACTTCTAAACCATGCTGGCGCTGCAGTGGTCTGTGAACATGAACTTGTGCTCAGAGCCCATGCGATTTTGAAGGTGGGGCTCATGACCCACCTAGTATCGTCAACAGCCACTACTTGTAAACAATGAGTGCTTTACACAACTTATCTCATCTCATTCCCATCCCAGCTTTGCAAAGCAGGTGCCATCATCACTCTCATTTTATATATGAGCAAACCAGCTCGGAGGGGAAGGAGCTCCAGATGACTCAGTGTAGGCAGCAGAGCTTGGGAGCAGTCTTGCTCTAACAGCTGTGTCTCTAAAGCTATTTTATATTATATGTATTCTTACCTCAGGCCCACTTGCTAACTTTTAGTTCTTTCTCATTGTGACTGTCACATAGTTATGAGCATCAACAAATATTTAGTGAGGGCCGATGGCCTGCGTCACAATATCCTAGGCACCAAGGGTAACTGACTAGGAGAAAGATGAGTCCTAATCTTAAGGAATATAATGAAAATATAACAGCCCAAGGTGGCTTCCACTAAGATCCAGTCGATAGACAACAGGTTCTCTCAAAGATAAGATGGAAGAAGAGTCACAAGCTTTGGGTAGCTGGAAAAGTGTGTGAGTGTATATGTATGTACAGGGATGAAAGAGAAGGTTAGAAGGTGAGGGTATGGAGGTGGGCTGAGGGAAAGCCAGAGGAAAGGCAGTCTAGGAAGATTGCACATGGCCTCTTTACAGTTTAGCCCTAGGGTCCCACCTTTTTTTTTTTTTTTAAGCTGGAGTGAGGCATTAAGTTAAAATGATGAGGTTGTTACAGGACGATGAAGGGTCTTGTATAGCAATGCTAAGGAATCTGATATGGTGTGGAGACTGTAAGTAGCCAGAGCAGGGAGGTACACAGAGAAAGACAGAGGGGGTGAGGGGGAGCAGGCCTGGGGGCTGGGAGGTCCACAGAGGGTTCACAGAGGTGGTGAAGCAGTGAAGAGCTGCAGGAAGAAGTTCCAGCCAAGATGGAGGCATAGGTAGAAACCCTTCACTTCCTCTCACAACCAAAAGGAGGATAACAACCAATCTAAAATCAATAAACAACCAGAAGTGCCAGAAAATCAAACTGCATGGAACTCTGACAACCAAGGAATTAAAGAAACAGTCAAGCAGACCAACCAGACCGGTATGGCGGTGGGTGGAGAGAACCTACAGCACAGCAGCGAGCTGCAAGGGCGGGGCTAACTGAACGGGAAACTGAGACTCTGAGCTGACTGTGGGCTACGGTGGTTGCCGTGGTGGGAGAAACTTCCAGTCTCACATGAGAGTTCCTTGGGAAGTGGGGCTAGAGACGAGCAGGGGTGCTACATTGTTCCTTCTCTGGTCCCTCCTCCACAGGCAGTGCTGCAGCACAGCAAGGAGGGTTGCCCAGCCCTGGTGAATACCTAAGTCCCCGCCCCCTTACAACTGAACAGGTGCCCTGAGACAAAGAAATAGGTTCCAAGTGGAAGAACAGAATAAAACTTCAGAAAGAGAGCTAAGCTATGAGGAGGTAGCCAACCTATCTGATGGAGAATTTAAAGCCCTGCTAATCAAAATGCTCACAGAACTGATTGAGCTTGGCTGAAAAATGAAAGAACAAATTAAAGATACACAAAATGAAATAAAGCAAAATATTCAGGGAACCAACAGTGACAGAAAGGAAACCAGGACAGAAATCAAGGATTTGGAAAAAAAGGAAGAAATAAACATCCAACTGGAACACAATGAAGAAACAAGAATTCAAAAAAGTGAAGAGAGACTTAGGAACCTCTGGGACAACTTGAAACTTTCCAATATCCAAATTATAATGGTGCCAGAAGGAGAA
>VMDR010025968.1:0-14239 GCA_007922815.1 Macrotus californicus
ATTGCTCTGTGGCCCTAAACTACCCTCACATTCAAGGCATGGTAGAATAAAAGGGAAGAAATATACAGAATATGAAATAATGATTAACCCATTAAGAAGGCAGTGTTAACACCTAAACAAGTGAAACTGAATTGTGTTCAGAAATGTAGACTGGGTAGAAACAAGTATAAATTGAGATAGTTCTCAAGAATCAGCTACAGAAGTCTCAATTTTCTACCTTGTTAATCTCTGTTATTAAGGGTAATTCATTTAAAACTTCTTGAAACTCAATTTCTTCCTTACTCAAATGGAATAAATGCTAGTAGTTGTCTCTGAAGGTTTGTTGATTTTTCATTTTTTATTGTCATTGTTAATTTAATAGGATTGTATAAAGTGATGCATTATAATAAATAATTCACTATTGAAATGGTTTTCATTTAAATAAAAGTGTTACTATTATGCAGTAAATCTCACAGAAATCCTAATTTAAAATCAAATACAATGCCCTGGCTGGTGTAGCTCAGTGGATTGAGCGTGGGCTGTGAACCAAAGGGTCTCCGGTTCGATTCCCAGTCAGGGTACATGCCTCGGTTGCGGGCCAGATCCCCTAGTACGGGGAGCATGAAAAGCAACCACACATTGATGTTTCTCTCCCTCTCTCTCTTTCTCTTCTCCTCTCTCTAAAAATGAATAAATAAAATCTTTTAAAAAATTAAATACAAGCATAAACCTCATGACCATCATTTGAAGAGTTATATCACCAAGCAGCAATGGTTGAATCTTTGCAGTGGTGCAGAAAATATAGAAAATGGAATAAAAACTGAAATAGACAACAAAACCATATTTTTGCCCTGGACTTGATTATAAATAACTTTGTCATCATGAAGTAGTTACTGAATGTTTCTAAATGTCATGTTTTAAATTAAAAAAAACAAGATTTTGGCCTAGATGATGTCTGATGACATAAGTACTTTCCAAATGCCAGGCTTTGTAAACATCTTTCTTGGGACAATTTCCCATGATGTTACCTGATGTAACAAGTAACATCAAGTATTGTGCTGCTCCCATGATTCCAGGACTGTACACAAGCCATAAGCTTGTGGGTTGATTAGAACAGAAGCAGAATGCTGAATCTCCTGCTCACTCAAGAGTTCACATTGGTGAGGTTCATTCTGTCTTTGCTTTCATATCGCTTTTTGCTTCACTCACCAAGAAGCTATTCATCTTTCTTAACATGAAGATGAGATGAAGTTTGAAATATTCCCTTATAATGGGTCTCCATGTTGTTTGTTACTTTCTCTGACAAAATTAGACCTGAAATTTCAGCAAAAACACCAAGTTTTGGGACATATATGGAATGGATAATGGATATAAAGTTCTACACTATTTCTTTGAATACAGGAGTACTTTGAAGATAATGAGAGTTCAGTCCCAGAACTTTGGTGTAAAACAAAAGTTAATCTTTTTGCTGGTGGAGGGTCTTGCCTTAGATTTTTAAACAATGCAACATCTTCAAAGCACAATAAAGCAAAGTGCTGTAAAATGAGTTATATCTATATAATTATTTGGTGATGAGAAACTTAATTGCTTGTTGCTTTTTTTAAGAAAATGTTAAAGACTGGAGTCACTGTAATTTCTCAAAAGTGATGTTAAAGCTGTTTCTAGACACAAAAAAAATGTGCTCTAAATCATTTTAAGGTGAAATAGAAGTATGTACATTTCTAAATAAGTATCTGTGTATATATGTATGTATGTATATATAAATATATGTGTGCATTTTTGAATACGTAAATTCATATCGTGATAGTTTAGTTGAGATTCAAGCAACAGGAATATGTTTAACTTACCTCTACTAATGTGGGCATTTTGTTGTAAAACTGTGCATGAAAATAGCACATGTAAGAACATGCTCAGTTAACGAAATGAAAGCATCAACAACAAGCAAGTGAAATGTCATCTATGAGACTGTATCAGGTCCATCAGCACCTATGTAACTCATGACTCACCTCACTCAGTGTAGTTGTGGTGCCTACTGCATCTAGTTCTCATTTTCCTACTTTCTTTTGTTTATATTATTTTTGCCTTTATACTTCTCTGTATTCTTGCTTTTGACTGTGAAATGGTTTGCTCTAAATATTTTATGCATCACTTATTTTGGTCCTCTCAACTTCCTGCAAAAATTCCTTGTATATCTCATATTCCCCCAAAGAGAAATTTGACTGCATAGGTAAAAAGAATTTTAAGATGAGTCTTTCTCATGAAGCCACTGGTCTCTCTCATGTTTAACGTAACTTTTGGTCAGGCAGCAATCTGAGGTACAAACAGGTGTGAGGAAATCGTTTTGGTCATGACCCAGTCATGACAACCCACATACAAGAGAACTTGGCTACAAATTGAGCTGTTGGTATACTAAGAACTCAGAGGATCATTTATAATATCATGCTCACACAAAATTTATTTTTAATAAAAAGCACAAATAATTACTTTTAAAATACATGCATGAACATGCATATGTATGAACATATACATAATATTGAATTATTTGTGTATTTGATGTATTTATAATTGATGACATGTATTTACATTGATCAATTTATAGCAGTGTATTTCATAAAAATAGATAGATGAATAGATAGATAAGTGATAGATAGATAGATAGATAGATAGCAGATAGATACATAGATAAAAGAAGCTAAGTTAAGATAGCAGTGTTCTTTTAAAATAATGTCCATGAATTATTTAATTTTCTATACTCAGCATATATCTAATTATCTTCAACAGAGTTCTTGAAAAGTTGAACTTGACATATATTTTTTTAGGGCTTGATTTTAATTTCATTTATTTACTTGTTTCAAAAGTCATCATTATATTAATCAGTCACTATGGTAAAACGTTGTCATGCTTTTCTGTGTCAAAGGATAATATATTGCTTTTTAAACTAAAGTTTACATTTCAATGAGTACCTGAAAATGTCAACAAATGCACTATGAACAGCAAACTGATTTCTTAGCAATCCCTTATTTGATAAGTACTGTCTGTCTTATTCATCTTCATAAGGTGTATTCTCCTCACCCCACATTTCTACCTGTCCCAGAACACTTTTAAAACAAGATTAATCACTACAATTTACATAATTGAGCAAGTCAGCAGTAATATTAATCCATCTTTTAAAGAACATTTTCTAAACTACTGAATCAACCAGAATTTATTTAGACTACCCACTTAAAATGTCCCAGAAAATGGTTAGTAAATAGTTCACTAATCCTAATTTTGATGTTTCCCTTTTGGTTTTGATGATATTGGCTGTAAATACGCTACTTATTCTGTTTGCCTTTTTATTTGTAATTACTTAGCTGTACAAGTGATCACTACATGTGCTTAAAACTGTATATTAAACTATATTTCTTAAAACCATATTTTAAACCAGCTGTCAAACACTAACGATGGCTTCTATTTAAACCATAACCACTAAATTCAGGGCTATTATTTTGCCATATACATTTTAATGTAGTTCCTCAATTAAGAGCATATGTATGACATATTTAATTAAAGGAATTCACACATGAAATTGGTAAGCTTCTGAATTCATAGAAATTGGGCTGAATCTCGGCTGCACTGCTCAATGAGAACTGGGTGTCTTTGAACAATTTGCTTAACTTTTTGGTGCTTCTATTTTTTCATAAGTAAATGTGAATAATAATAATAATAATAATATATTTTGTGATAATGCATGTAAATTTATTTATGCAATTCTTGTTAGATGTTTAGCTAATATGAGCTTCTTTAGTGTCAGACAGATCAGACAAAAGTACAAACACTTATTTTGTATGCTCATCTCACAGCCCATATCCCTGGCTGTCCTTTTCTCTGATCCATGGGCTACAAGTGTTTTCCACTGCTAAGATATGAACAGCAAACTAGGAAGTAGAAAAGCTAGAATAATCATGTGAGTGTTACCTTGATATAGGAAGAGAGAATAAAGCACTCAGTTTTCTGGACCAAAGTTTTTGCATAAAATGTTCCCTTCCAGGCCATCTCTATTCTACAGAAAAAACCTTAAGAATTCAGTAACATAGACAAATTCAAAAAATGTTTTTAGTATACCTTCATTGCTTGTTAGTTTTCCAGTACAAGTGGTCAATTGAAAAAACACAAATTAATATGTTGCATTTAAGTTTAATATGGGACATATATTCATTGAGATTAATGGTGGGAGGCAATAATTTGCTCTAGCCAGTTTGTAGTAGCTTGAAAAATGAATTTTTTAAATATTCAAGATATTTCTGAGCCAGTTTTTAGACATTGCTATGTTTAAAAATTATGTAGTTGCAATTAAATAAATTATATTTGTAAAGTATATTAAACACCCAAATACTCATCATTGCCCAATTATTTAATCACATTTTCTTATTTGTGCTCTTAAATTTATATCTCTTGCATTTCTGCAATTCTCTGCTACTATTAATACATATCTCTTCTCAACTCTGTGTTAGATCTCAGTACATTTGAAGCTTGAAATTGGCTGTAGTAGGATATGTATATGTATATGTATATATGTATATATCATGGAAATCTGCAAACACTGCAAATCAGGGGCTTGGTTTCTCTTTTTAAATTGCCTAGACTTAAGAAAAATGGAGAATGTTAATAATGGAGAATAAGTTTAAGTGTTAGACCTTTAGGCATTAACATTATCAATACATTCCTCACACAATAATTGACCTCTAACATGGACTGTAAGCCCTGACTTCTTGCCCTTATTTGCATCTAACTCTGAAAAGTTATCCCTGCTCCACAGCTACCTGTAGGACTGGCTAGTTTCAGTTACAAAATCATCACAGTTCAATTTCTTTTGACAATATCTGCTTCCCTCGCTCTTATAAAGATGTTCTTCCCATGAGCATTTCAAAATAAGGTTATTGTATGCTAATTTTTATTTAAGCATCTGTTTCCTGAGACACTCAAACTAAGACTATTGGTGTCTGTAGTAATTTGAAGAAGCAAATTATACAGTGGGATTTTGTGGCAGGCTGGCAATGATGACCCTGTCCTTGATGATAAGTGGATACGGGTAGCTCCAGGTGCAGATGTGGAGATTGTGACTGGGAATGAGCTGGGGTGAGATACCTGTGTAAGTGTGTGCATTATCAGATGCCACCATCTCAGGCATTGACTGGTACAAGGGAATTAGTGATTATAAGGGCTATGTAACAAAATGTCTGTTGTTGATAGACTCATCAGATAAAGACAATGGAGGCTGAAAGAAAATAATCATCAGTTTGTAGACAAACGTGAGCACCAGAGGTCTTACATAATCATTTTCTTCAATAAGAAGACAGAACAAAAATGCAAATCAGTCCTAGGATTTAGTTTAAAGAGTAGCAGAATGTCAAGCCAGTTTAATTTCTTAAATCCAGCAAATCTGTTATGCCAAGAATAGATGTTTTAGAGGGGAAAGTAGAAACTGTAAGAGTTGAAATAGGGGCATGAGAATCAAGGAACGGAAAAATCCTGAATCCTGAAATTTCCCAGAACACTCTGGGTCTACCAAAGTACCATCTCTCCCCCACTCTAGTGCATCCCTCTTTACCGAAATACAATGCAAAGACTATTTTAAAATACACCATGCACTACCCCATTCCCACCTGCCCTCCTGGCTACCAGAGAAGGAACTGGGATCAAGACAACATATTCTGGATGAACAAGTGCTCAGTGTGATGAAAAAGGAAAGGCGATAGGCTGAGGAAGCAGCAAGATCTAGCCAAATTGTTCTGGCAAGAACTGCCAGACCATGTATGAGACTGGGACCCGAGGCTGCTAGGAGGTAATATAAAGTTGGAGTAGCTCTTCAATATGGTACCACTCTATTAGAACACAGGATTTAACACCCTGACAAGAATTCTGAAAGATGTGCTAACACGTTACTAGGATGGCTGTAGGAAGCTTGGAAAAGCAAAATTCCACAGTAAAATTGGGAAGGCAGAAATGCGTGGCAGATGGTAGAAGAAAATATCATAAGGCTCAGAAAAGTGGGGATATTAGAATAAATAAACCAATAAAACCCCCCTGTGGACTCTGTCTGATGGGGGGTACTGAGAGGACATTCTGTTCAGTCAAGCAGTAAAGAATGTTTAAAAAGAGTGCTAGCATCCCTTATATGTCTGTTTTATCTTCAGAATTTGTCTTGAAGTTTCTGGATTTTTTTTATTTCTTTTCTTTCCCATTTAATCAAATTTTTGGTGTGACATTGGATCATAAGATTATACAGGTTTCAAGTGTAAAATTTCATGATACATCATCTGTATATTGCATTGTGTGCTCACCACCCTAAGTCTGGTCTCCTTCTGCCAGCACCTATCGGACCCAGGGTCATCTTCTCCAGGCTCCCCGCTCCCTTCTTCTCCTCTGACAACCACCATGCTGGCTTACAATTTGTGAAAGTACTTACAATGTTTGTTGATAATTAGTCATAATGTATGTGGTGATAGGATTGAAGATGTAAAGGAAAAACACACTGTAGTATGTGCCCTCCACTTTCAGTGCTTAGTACTACTTCACTCCTGACACCAAATGTGCAGGTTCCCCACACATCAAGCAATTCCATTACACCAGTTAATGTCCTACAATTTAACTCACCTTCTACCTGGAAATAGCATCACGTTAGTGCTCCACCTCCACTGCAGATGCAAATCACAAATACAAGTTGTTACCTGTGGTTCTTTTTTTAAAAGATTTCATTTACTTATTTCTGGAAAGAGAGGAAGGGAGGGAGAAAGAGGAGAGAAATATCAGTGTGTGGTTGCCTCTTGTATGTTCCCTACTGGGGACCTGGCCTGCAACCCAGGCATGTGCCCTGATTGGGAATTGAATCGATGACCCTTTGGTTCCCAGTCTGGTGCTCAATCCACTGAGCCACACCAGCCAGGGAAAATTTGTTACCTGTGCTTCTGATTGAACCAGTCTTCCTACAACTTCCCTCTTCGAGTTTAATTAATTTGCCACAGTGGCTTACAGAATTGAGGAAAACAATCTACTTACCAGATTACTAGTATATTACAAAGGATTTAAGAGGATACACAATAACTGTCAGATGTAGAAATATATAGAGAAAGTTACAGGGGAAGAGCCCACACCTTCCATGCTCTTTCCAGGCACACCACCCTCTCCCCATTACGTTTACACAGACTTGGATGCTCTCTGAACCTGGTTCTTTTGGGTTTTATATAGGTTTCATTGTTCAGGCATGTGTAATTAATTAATCAGCCATTGGTGACTGTTTTAATCTCCATCTCCTCTCCCATCCCTGGAGTCAGGAAGTAGCACTGAAAGTTCCAACCTTCTAATCTTGATTGGTTTCTGGCAACCAGCCCCATCTTTAAGGGCTTTCCAAAATCCTTCCATTAACATAAACTAAGGTATGGTTGAAAGGGGATTGTTATGAATGACCAGGCACCATTTTATCTTTATGGCTCTGGAGCTCTGTGAGGAACAAATGACAAAAGACCAACTGTCATAACAAAATGTGTCCTTATTGCTCTTGTCACTTAGGAAATTCCAAAGACTCTAGGAGCTCTGTACTAGAAATGGGAGGCAAGTACCAAATATTTATGCATTTCTTATTATAAATCACAATACCACAGGAGGTAAATGGTTATTCAGTGTGAGGTTTTATACTAATACAAATAAGAATTCCACTGCGTTTAATGTTTGCTGTAGCTGTAGGTGACAGAAGTTCAATTTTTTCTAGTGTCCTTGTTGATGTTGACTTTGTGCTTCCCCGTGAACTACTGAGAGATTTTGCATCTTGCAGCTATTTGCGGTAATTCAGTTATTATACTTGAGCCCTGTTGATTTAGCATTAAGATTGAGGAATAAAAACTTCCCCTAATCTTATAGTTAAATGTCAGTACTTTAATGGACCTGGGTCCTTGAGATGTAAAAGCACAGCTGTTCCTTAGCTTCCATCTCCCCCATTTACCACCTTAGGTAAGAAGAGAGTCCAGATTGGATTGGAGTATGAGATATGCCCTTCCCCTGGGTAAGATAAACTCTAGGAAAGTGTTTTTCTGGAGACTGGGCCTTTGTTACTGAGAATTCTGTAGATTTATTTCACAATTATTCTTCTCCCCCTTCCCCTCCATGAGAGCAAGAATTGATTTTACTTGCCTTTTCACTGTGGGAATGTGGTAAGAGTCCTAATGTAACACCCACAGACTAAGAGAGGCCACCTAAAACCTGAGCCCCAGAAGTTTCTCACTTTCATGTTAGCCCATTCTCAGCCTCCAGCAACTCATCAAGATTACCATTTAATTGTTGCTACAAGTTTGTGGCTTTAGAGCTTCTCCAGGTAAGCAGATCTGATTTGTGACTAAATTCACTTCTCTCTCTTGAGTTTGAGGTGGCATTTTGCCCTGTGAACTTTTCTCTGATGGCTTAAAAAAGTCATTAATTTTGAGTCTGTTCTGCTTGGATTTGTTGTAAAGATGGGAGCAATGACCACTAAATGCATTACATGTTGGAGCTAAGACAAGTATTCCTATACTCTTTTAACAATAAAGGCCAACAATAAGTAGTACACTGGAACTTATAAATCGAATTAGTTATTAAATGCATTATTAAAATATTCACTGAAAGAATACATCTGTCAGAGAAATATGAATTTCTAAAATAACCTCTGACTTCTGAACCTCTGACTGTTGGCTCACGGGTGTGTTCATGAACCTGACTGAACAGGACTGAGCAGTGCCAGTCTTCCATGCCCTGCCACTTCCCATGTCAGGGGGTGAGTTCTAGCTGGCCACATGGCTTCCAGTGTCCTCCTGTGCCCACTCTCAGAAGGCAAGAGAAGGGAAGAGGAACTGTGTATTTCTACCTACCCTCTATTTAAATCTCCTGGCCCAAAATTCTGAGTGCTCTGGAAGGGTCCAAGTTTCCAGCCCATCCATCCTTTTTCTAACTAGACTTGCAGGTCAGAATCTCCCCTTGCCACCGTATTCCAGAAGGTAGTAGGAGGGCTTTTCCCTTTGTCAATCACCCACACCAACCTGTGCATTCTCATCATCAGGAGCCCCCTCTTACCAAGTCTCAGCCTAGGCGTCGGGAAGTCTGTCATTATGTGCCACACTTGGCTGCACCCCTGCTGACTATAGTGGTTCTTGTGACCCCTGCCTCGCTCCAGATCCTGACCAGACATCCACCTGCATGACGACTACTTGAAAAGATCAAGGGTGATAATGAGAAATGAACTAGGGTTATATAAAACCAAGGTTTTGTTATAGATATTCTAAACTGAAACATTCAAATTTATGTGAGGGGATCAGGGATTTACCCACTTTCTTCAGGTTTTCTTATGTGCTATTCACCTCTGATTTTAGGTGCACATAGACCACACAGATATGTGATCAAGTCGTATGCTTAATCTGGATGTAAATATATTTATTTTGACAGCAACAGATTTATTTTAAAGTACAATTCCTCATAAAATTTAAGCACAATAATATTATCAAATATGATTAGACATGGTGATTAAGAAATATACAATCCATAGATAATGAGATATAAAACTATGAGGTCAGGCTGGAAAAATTCCAGCCATTGTTAGTATAATGAAAACAGTTTGCACAACAGCTCTGTAACACGGCAGCTAAGGAAAGTGGACTGGAATGTGCATGTGTGAATATTGATGGCTTTGCTGTACTAGTCAGTGTGGGCAGTAGACGCCATTGAGAGGGCATGTGTACTGTGTGGCTGTCATATTTTAAATGACTGAGCAAGTACAGCAATGGATCTGCATCAGATTTTGCGGTAAGCTTTAACCAAAAATTTCCTCTGCAGAAACTATTTGGATGATTCAGAAGGCCACAACTATGGGCAACTGGTGATTGGTGCTTCATCACAACAATGTGCTGGCTCATGCATCATTTCCCAGATTTGGCACCTTGTGACTTCTGGCTTTTCCCAAAACTAAAATCACGTTTGAAAGGGAAGACATTTCAGACCATTAATGAGATTTAGGCAAATAGGATAGAACAGCTGATGGTGTTTGGGAGAACTGTGTGAGGTCCCAAGGTGCCCACTTCGAAAGTGCATCATTGTGGTATGTAGAATTTTTCCTGTATCTCGTATCTTCTTCAATGATGTCCCTATTTTTCATATTCCATGGCTGCATACCTTCTGGACAGACCTCAGCACATGTCACATGAGCATGACTGAGAGACATGGGGTGTGGAGCCATATGAAAATTAGAATGATGCTGTACAACACAGCAAATGTGCAACAGGCTCGGCCGTAATTTTGGAGATCAGAAAATTTACTATGAATCAGAATTCACAAACCTGTCTAGCATTTCTGCAAAGTTAATTGAACCAGCTTCCATGTTAAGAAATACTCCTTAGAACATGTAAGTCGTCACACACTGTTTTTATCAGTGTTCCTAGACACCGTTAAGTTGTTATTGTTGGTCGGGATGGTGTGTTAATGAGTCTAGAAACAGCAGAGAAAGTTGGGTTTATGGGAAAATTAGTTTCTGGTTGGTTTTTTTTTGCATCTCCAAATTCTTGACTTATGAAAGGTTATACATATTATATATATATATTTTTAAGTTTTATTTAATCCTCATCATAATCTTTGGTCCAAATAATTTATTATACAGAGAAAATAATTGATGCCTTTGAATTTCTTCTTTAAGTCAATGTTATATGTAATTTTCTATGCTGTTCAACCTACCCACCTTTTCTTCCAGTTCATCATGTCTTTACACACTTTCCTAGTTTTGGCCCTTACCTAGTCTCCCAGTCAACACCTACAGTAGCCAGTGAGTCTTACCATCAACACTACCGCAGTCATTAAATGACTGAGCATTAAAATTTTCCTGCAGTGATTTTCTTGCCCCAATTTTCTAACAACCCACTAATTTTGTCAAATCTTTTTTTAAAGCAGTGCTGTTGTTCAGCCTTTCCCATGGCTTTCACTGCCAAGAGTATAAAATCTTTCACAATGGCACAACAACCTAATGTTCCCAGTCTAAAATAAATCCAAACGTCATTATATGCCATCCTGAGATTGCTGTTTTATTTTTTCATTCATATCTTTATATAATTCGCTCATTCTTAGAATAAGCAGCTCCCTCCTACCTATTCATAAAATTATACAAACTTGACTTGGAGTAATCTAATATCATTTTTTTATCAATTTCAAATCTTCCAAATATTTTGTCTTTCTGAATATTCTTGATCTTCTCACTTTCTGCTGAGATTCCCTGATATATTTTAAAGTATTTTTGTGGGGTACGCGTTAGTACTTAGCATGAGTAGTAAACTTTTCATATAATTGATATAAATTACATATTCAGTGAGTGATTATTGAATAAGCAGCAAAGGAACAATGCAAAGGCAACAAAAATATGATTAGGTTAGTAAAACATATATAACATTTTCTTTCCTGTGTTCCATTACTGTTGTGCCCAGGTATCTTAAATGATGTTGTCTTCAATTTCCCTTAAGAGCCAGATTTCCTTCAGACTCCAAAATCCAAAGTATTTCAACTTCCGCCGCACTCAGGCTTTGTAGTAAGACAATTATTATGTGATATAAACTCTGGGCCTCATATAGCGAACTTCCCTAAAAGCTGGAACTTTGAAAAACTTTGAAAATACAATGCATTATTGACCTGATTGTTTAATACCCAACAGATTACCTTTTCTAGGGCTTAGTTCTCACGTTATCTTTTGATGTTCCTGCAGCAGAGGTGAGTACTTGCAACACCAGTAGCCTAATTAGGAACACTCCCGTCACTAGGGGATATCTTAGTCCTTGTTCATGCTCAATCATCATGTCCTGAAATATACAGGGTGGAGTAATGCATCTTATAAATGCCAATTTGTTTAGGTTCTAATCACAGATACTTCATCAACTGACAAAAGAAAAACCTCAGTAGGTACACCACTTCAAAATCTGGGACAACTTACATGTAATTTCAAGACTCAGCAGGGACACACAGCTGGAGAAAAATAAAAAGCTTGCTGTAATTGAAAATTGCCTTGTAGCTTGCTTGTGATTACAATGAAGTTCAGTTTCTTGAAATCTTGTTTAGCAATTAAATCTGTTTTAGTTAGGCAATGAAATATTGTCTATTGTCCTAGAATCATCAAGCTGGTCCAGACATGTACCAGGCATCAGATGGTACATGGAAATCTGAATTTAAGAAAATGTAGCCAAATAACCACCACAAGCCGAAGGCTGTCTTTCAGGATAATGAGAGAAATAACCAGTTCAGTTAAATGATGTCTCTGACTTAAAATTTCACAATTAAATTGGATAGTTATACTAGCAAAAAACGACAAGAGAAAGCCAAGTATCATACCTAGAGATAAACCACCCCAAGGCCATGTGGTCTCTACACACATTTCTTAAGTTTCTCTAGTTCACTTGTTTCACTTGTGGATTTGTTATGTGGGTATATGCAAATAAGTCTGTGGTTAATAAACTCTGTTATCTTCAACTCGGCTCCAAATTTCATTACTTCCCAATAGCCACTTCAAATAAATAAAGCGAAGGTAACATTAAAAAGGGAAGGAAATATTTCCTGCTCTTCTAGAAAGAGTTCATTCTGAGCAACTAAATAAATATGCAGCTCTTGGAACCTGTAATCATCCTCCAACTTCTTGTGAATATGGTTTGTGATGACTTTGTTTTTTAGTTAATATTTTTCACTGGTGAAAGGCTTATGTGCATTTCCCTCCACTTTAATCTGTTTTCCCACAGAAAATGTAATAAATTCCACAGCAAGTATTTGCATGTCTGTATATCTCCCTGGGTAGGTTGTTTACATTAAGGCTCTCGTGCATGTTAGATGAGTTCACCTCAGTAGCTCTGGCTTCATTATAAGCATAGCCTCCGTGGCAGAGTTCAAAATCTTTCAAAGAGAAATTTTGTATAATCACTGTTACCCGAAGTCCACATAACTGAATGAACACTGTGAATGCATTTCAGAAAGAAAGGAAAGGGTTCATATAGATTGGGTGTCTTAATAGGTGGATTGGTTTGGTTTTGTCTCACAAAAACGTTTGAATCCTTTTTCCCTCTCCCCAAAGAAATGTTTCTGTCTGATGTTTGATTTCTAGACGTGATATACTTCTGTTATAAATCACAAGCGAGGTAGCTTTGCCTTCTGAACCACAACTGTCTGCCTGTGCTCACCACAATGCTCACCTTAAAAGCTAGTTTTAATCTTTTTGTAAAGGAAAAATACAAATATCTAAAACTCAGAGATACCCAGGAAATGAACATTTCACTGTGGTTTCTAAACTTGAAAAGGACCTCGTGAAAGAGATAAAGCAGAGTCTTAGGGTTCAAATGTTTGCAACATCGCTATCTTCTTTTCAATGTAGAATATATTAGTATATTCTTATCCACTCCATCTCTGCCTCATACAATAATGTTCACATTAAAAGTGGAAGGAACTGGATGATGTGTTTTCCAAACATTTTTGTTTCTGCACTCCTTAAAATAATTCTGGAAAAATATGTAGTTATGGCATATTTTAAAATGAAATGTAAATATTTTTGTAAGTTTAGTTATTTGTGAAAAGGGTAATGTGCACTTTTACATGCTTTAAATATATTTTCATCAAGTTTTAGAAGTGCAGATTTAGCTGATTCACTTTGGAAACAATAACTACAACCTAATCAGAAAAAAAACAATTGTTATCCTGGCTGGTGTGGCTCAGTGGATTGAGTGCCAGCCTGCAAACCAAAAGGTTGCCCGTTCAATTCCCAGTCAGGGCATATGCCTGGGTTGTGAGCCAGGTTTTCAGAAGGGGGCATACAAGAGGCAACTACACATTGATGTTTCTCTCCCTCTCTTTCTTCTTCTCTTCCTCTCTCTCTATAAGGAAATTCGTACAATCTTTAAAAAAAAGAAAAAACAATTCTTAAGTTCAATCAGTGAAATCAAACCTTATATCAGAAAAAGTCTGATTTGACTTTTTATTTCTAAAGAACCTGTTAATGCGTGCTCCCATGATAACTTTCTCACATCTTCTGAATGTGTCTCTATGATAGACTACTAGATAAGTTCAATGGGAAAATGTTAACAGTATATTTTGGGGTGAAACAAGGCACTGACCCTGCAATATATCTTGTTTTTCTCAAAGCAGACCTTCAACAAGACACTCTCAAATTTCCTTGAGTCCTCAAGGTTTTGTTATTGCTAGGATGGCTCTTTAATACAGTTTGAGATGGAAAATGTGTGTTTTTTTGTAA
>VMDR010025969.1:0-14228 GCA_007922815.1 Macrotus californicus
CAAATTTTCAATGCTTTTAAGCAATTCAGACCAAGTCTGCCATCCTGCAAAGGCCTTCTTGACCCAGGGCTAGGGGGTAGGGGAATCGAGATTCTTTGGCAGACATTTTAGGAAATACTTATAAATATTAGTTTGTACAATTGGCTCCATGTTAAAAGTCGAGCTTTTGCAAATAGAGTGAGAAAAAATTACTATATTTTATGTACCTTAAGCTGTTTAAAATATTTGCAGAAAAAAAAAGACTAGGAAAAAATACACCAATATGTTAATAGTGGGACTATGGATGGTAGATTTGAATGTAATTATTTTCTTATTGTTATTTATCATTTTCTGTACATTTTAACATAATTACTTTGGCTTCTGTGTTGAGACTGGAATGGAGGGAGGGCAGAAGGGCAGAAAGAGGGGAACCAGTCAGGAAACTACTTATTGGCTCCATTTTTCAGAGACATGGGTCATGGATATGAAATAAATTTTTAAAAACAATGACAAAAGTACCATACACTTGTAATTTCAGCTATTTAAAAATATGGATAGAAAAAATACTAGAACAAACTTTTGAGTTCCAAAATTTGTTAATGATTACCTCTGCATGAAGAGTTTATGTATAATTTTTTCGTATGACTGATTATGCTTTGGTACACTTTCCAAAGTTTCTATAATGCACATGTGTTAGTTTGATCATTTAAAAGTATGAGAAAATCATTTTCCTCAGAAGACAGTTCTGAGACTGTTCTAACATCATAGGGGGCAATGATTTATCCAAAACTTACCATGTTACACCTGAAAAACAAAATTCGTTAGGTGACTTCCCATTGCCTATGGTGGCAGTTTTCAACCGCTGTGCCATAAGAATTTTTAAAACATGCAATATCTGACTATTTAGTCAGGGGAACTAACCTCTTTTCTCTTAGATTGTCAAATTTAAAAATAACAACAATCAACACAACAATAGCCATCTGGTGTGAGTGAACCAAAATTTTACCTTTTTAAAAAAAATCTTATTTATTTATTTTCAGAGAGAGGGGAAGGGAAGGAGAAAGAAGGAAAGAAACATCAATGTGTGATTGCCTCTCACACACCCCGAGTGGGGGACCCGGCCTGCAACCCAGGCGTGTGCCCTGACTGGGAATCGAACTGGTGACCCTTTGGTTCACAGGCCAGTGCTCAATCCACTGAGCCATACCAGCCACGGCAAATTATACCTTTTTTGTCAGATCAGCAAAAGACATATATTTTTGATGTGCCGAAGAATTTTAGTAACTACTTTATGTGTCATGAGATGGAAAAGGTTGAAAATCGCTGGTTGTGGAATAACAGATAGGTTCCTTAGCATGAGTAATGAGGCCCTTATCACCCTTGCCTACTTGTCCGACTCCTCACCTCTCGCTTCACCCTTTTGACAGCACCAGGCTCCCTGTAGCTTTTCGTATACACCAAGCTCGGCAATGCTTCGAGCCTTTACTTCTGCGCTTGTCCTAGGACACCTTCAGCTGCCGTCTTCCTACTCCCCTGAAAGCACAGCTCACTCAGCGGCTGCCTCCCTGATTCAGCGTCCTAGAGAACGTCCCCTTCCCTGGGAGCCTTTTCGGGCCCCTCCAGGTTAGTTTCTGTGCATAACACTTTTGTAACCCCTATCATGTTGAGTTGAAACTCTGCCTTCTTGCCTGTCTCCCCCCAAGTGAACCATTTCTGTCACTCATCTTTCCTGATCCTGACATGATGAGCATTGCTGAGTGTCACAGAGGTTTTTCACAACCTTTCTAACAGTAGATTAAAGAGGATCAAAGTGCCATTCCTCTGCTTTCTGCTTTTCTCTTTGCAAGAATGAAAATGAATGTTAAATGAACTACTACATCACACTAGACACTCTAACCTTCAGGGACGGAGTTTTCAGCCAAAGGAGCTGAGTTTTCCACTTCATTGGGAAAGTCCATCTTTTTCCTATCTAGGAAGAATCCTGATGTTGGAAAAGCACTAAACATTGGTAACTGAGCTGTAGAATGGACACTCAAAGATTTGTCAAACTAAAACTCCATGGGAACTTGGTTGGAAGTTCTCTCCTGGAATGCTAAACTCTAATCTTCTGGTAGAGATAAGTGTGGGCTAATTCAAAAGCACCTCCTAGAGATTAATTAAGTTCCTGTCAGTGCCAAGTAAGTTAGTACAGGTAACTAAAAAATTAAACAATTAAACAAACAGTGAAAGACTGCCTCAATTTGGGAGAGTGACAAATGAAAGGACCATTACAAGTTGGGCTGATGCGTGTCGGTGGGGGTGCCTTCAGTGTGTTACTGGAGCCATAGAATGAGCACCTGACTCAGGCTGAGGGACAGGGTGTGGGAGGGGGGACTTTGAGATTTCCTAGAAGAAATGATGGCTGAGCTGAACCTTTTGTTTGCCTCCCCTTTCCTTATTTATTTATTTATTTTCTTAGACTTCTCAATATTGATTCCTTTCCTCAAGCAAATTTGTACAAACCTACAACTTCTCTCAAAGGAGTTCCTTACTAAAAGAATGGAAGGAAGAGGGAAGGAAGGAAGGAAGGAAGGAAGGAAGGAAGGAAGGAAGGAAGGAAGGAAGGGAGGAAGGGAGGAAGGGAAACAGACAAGGAGGAAACTAATGTCAGACTTTATCAGGTCCCTGCCTATGTATCCTTGGCTCCCACAATTCCCTTGCACACTAGCAACTCCACAAGCACCTGCAACTCTCTGCCTCAGAGCCTCTTCTCGCTAAGAGAGTCTGCTGAGCCTATATGCAGAGCAAGAAAGTGACTGGGAACTGAAATAACCTTCAGCCAAAGGCAGAGAACTACCTTGCTTCTAGAGAGCTAGATCTCTGAGGCATCCTAGACTGTCCCCAAGATATCCCCAGCAGGGTTGGACCCCAGCTGCTCACAGCAACTGCCCATCAACACACCCTCTTTTGGCTTCTCTCCCCACCCTCTGCTGGTGCTCCCCCAGATCACCTCACAAATCAACTCCTTCCACTCAAATGCCAGTCACAGGATTGACTTTCAGTTGAAGATAAAGCTTGTGCACACACTTGCCTCATTCCTGGGGTTCAACCAGGGCATGCATCCTGGATAAGATTGTTCCTGCATTAACATAAAAAGTATATTTTTGTTCTTCAAGAAAACTCACGCAGTTGCGAATTCCTTCAAGAGTTAGAGACTATCCTGAAACACAAGGTCACTTATATACTCACATGCAGGGAGGTTCTTCTGGGAACAGTATTGCTGGTGTGAAGTTCAAGGTGGCCTTTTCTCACTGCTCTGCTGACTTTCACAGACTCTGGCAGATCCTGGCCTAGTGACAAGATTGACATGACATGACGAGCTATCCTGGCTGGTCCTTCCTAATCCAGCATCACAGCATATAATTTAGACATGACCAACAGAGACAGGTCAAATCTAGTCGTTCTGATGTCCCCACAGCAGTCTAAAAACCATTTATGACTAGTTTTAGAATCCATGATAGGTTTGTGTGTGTGCATAATGTGTGTCTCTGTATACACATATATAGTAGAAGTCATCTTTATGTATCTAATGATGCTGTAATTAAGCTGATATTCAAATTAGCTTGGATTCTCAGAGCCCCAAGAGATATAGCTTATGGAGTAGCAGACGATGGGGGAAAGACAGTCCACGATTAAAACGTCACATGGGATAAATGCCAAAGCAGAGGTCCCACCCTGGGAGAGTTATGAATTGACTGCACCCCTCCTCATCTCCACCCCCTCAATCATTGCTGATGGGCAGAGGGAAACCATTTTCTGCCATCTGGTTTTTGCAAAAGTCAGGCAGTAAGCTCCCAGGGACAGGGATCTTATCTTGTGTAGTTCAAGAATGAGCACATGGCTGTGTACACTCAACAAGCCCTATTAGTACTGAATGCAATCATAAAAATAGCCCAAACGCGGACATTTGATAACGTCCCTGCGGTCAGCCTTAGTCATCATGTCCGAAGGGCACTGGGCTTCCCAGGCTGGTGCCTTCTGTCTTATAGACAAGCACCTTGGCTGATAAGGTGACAGGCTATTGTGAAAATCACACAGTAGTTCCCAGGATCCTGGAAAAACAGCAGTTTAATCACAAGTTTTTTTTCCCCTTGGTGTTTGACTTTGGCACTGAGTTCTTTTCAAATGAGAACTATGCCAAACATCTTGTCCAAACCCTTTTACTTAGCAAGTATGTGAACAGCTTCTCTGTAGCATGCCAGGGGGAGGCTTAGGAGGGGCAAGGAAGAGTTCTGGTTAGAGGCACGCAAGGCTCAGAGCCCTTTCTCTGCAGGCAGGAGCTGGTTCAGGGAGGCATCTGGAAGCAGGATGTGGACTGAACAACTTCAAGTGCACCGCCAAGTGTGGGTCTGCCCAGCTCAAGCAGCACTCAGGGTCTCTGTCTCCGGGGGCCCCCAGGCCAGACCTCTGATTTTCAGGGTTGGAAGTCATTGGTGTTTTCTCTCTCAGGAAAAGCACACAGACCTTGGGTGAAGTTCCCATTGTTGAGGGAAGTGGAGCTGGATTCTCCTCCAAGACCAGCATGAAATCACTAAAGCCCATTAGGAGAGAGCTCTTTGGATGGACAGTATATTTGCATATAAATACACAAAAGCGCATTCGACCATGAGCATATGTGCTCACCGAATGTCAGGGTGGTCGTGGGATGGGCACAGTCGTCTGTGTCTGGAGGAAAACCTGGCACCCAGGATTTCCTGGGGAAGACGTCCCCTCCCCTGTGCGAGTAAATCCTTTTCCCATGTTCTGAGAAATGGGGGGAGGCCGCCTGCCCCCACTGCTTCCCTCGGACGGTGAACGGGGCCTGTGGGTGCTGGAGCCCCAGCTCTGTGCTGGGCCTGCACGAAGGCACTGAGGGAGCGTTCCCCATGACAAGCCACCCCAGTTCCCAACTGGGTCCCAGGGCTCCAATCCTCCACGCCAATGCCGCCAGTCTTCCACTGCAAGAAAGTCATCCTTCTTCATTCCCAGAGCAAATTGTTCCTAGGGAAGACCAGAATCTTAGGAGGAAATCACATCATCCGCGAGGGGAGAGCCAGTTCCTTTGTACTATTTTTCAGGGCTGCCTTTGGAGCCAATAATCTGTCATTCCTTGAATAAACAAGCACCTTATCATATCACAAACATTTATTTAACCCTTTTCTCCTGCACTTTTACCAGCAGGGAGAAAGAAAGCGGTTAGCAGGGCAGCCGGAGCCCTGTGGCAGAAATGCCAAATTCCCTGAACATTACACCCAATCTGTAAAGTGTCAGCCGACCCTTCTCTCTGCCTCCATAAAATGCAGGAGCCGGTCACCCAGACTCAGCACCACATTCCGGTCTCCCGCTTCTATTCCCATCCCCCACCCGTCTCCATTAATACCCCTCACCCTTCTGCAGACAGGCCCTTAATTCCATCCAAATGGAGTCTGGACTAATTTGTTAGGTTCTTTAAGGGGGCTGACGAGGGAAAGGGGGGGGCACACAGGCAAAGGAGTATTTACATTTCTCCTTTTGATGACAGTCCGATTGAAGGACAGAGCTGGTGAGCCCCAATGTTTTTAATGTGTGTGTGCGTGCAATTTTTTAAAGCCATATTCTTTGCCTCTGACATCACCAGAAAATGGAACGAGCAAAGTATGTAAATTTCTCCAAGCTCCCACAATATCCATTTTCTCTCAGTGGATGGATTTTGTTTTTCTTTTCTGGTGTTGCTCCCACACAATGGGGCCAAATCTTGTTCAGGACAAAGAAACATATAAATAGATTGTGCGTGTGGTATGCGAGGGAACTCTTGGAGACCAGAGTGTGTGTTTGGAAAGGCGTCTGGGGGCTACGGGGTGGAGGGGGTGGTGCAGGGGAGGGGGGGGGCGGGGAACACAGGGTCTTGGCCCAAAAGGTTCCACAGACATATGTTTGCTTGTCCCTAATGTTACAAGTTCAGAAATTTCAAAACTGTTCTCATTCCTGAGAATACTAAGAAATACCAAGAAACATTGGAATAGTTCCAAATTTAAGGGGAAAATGTGAAGTATCTGTGTATGAGTGTGAGCAGGACTATGCGTGTTGGCTGTAAGGTGACGATACACCTAATTAGCAGGCGGACATGCTTTGTAGAGCTGGTGGGGCAGGATTTTTATCTTGACCACAAAGGATGCTAAGTCATATGCTGCATCTCACACCCTGCATCATCTCAGTGGCTACCACAGACCAGCTGAAACTTTCATCAAAAAGTGTTTTCCTGCATGAAGCATTTGCAATTGTTTTAGTGTCAATCATCCGCCAACCAAACTCGCCAGTCTCATAACTACATGCTACAGTTCCAGCCAAAAAGACTTTTATCAGCACAAGTTTGAACAAACTAATGTGTGCCGACCCTGAGCGGTTATTTTTGTTTCCAAGTCTGGACATAGAATCACTTGTTCAATTTCCTGCTGGGTTATATCAAGCAGTTTTAACATGTAAATCTCTGATAAGGAAACTGACTAATTTATGTAGGTTGCCATCCGAGTAGCTGTCAGTATCGCCTTAATTTTTTTTTACGCTGCCTTTATTCTTTACTCTTTCTCGGTCGTACCGTCATTGCCATTCCTGGTACATAGAGTACATTCTTATTCATTATATGTTTAGAATATGTTCTTGCGCTCCAAGTGTTTTGAAAAGAAACAAACAAATCCCAAACCTCTGCCTCTCCAAAGTTTGTGTGGGAGTTCTGTTGGCTTGGATTCTAGGCCTTATAACCAGGATTCGAAATAAATTTCTCTCGGACTCCTTCAAGTCTGTCCTTGACAATCAGAAATGTGTTAATTTTTAAAATTAAAATTAAAAACCAGTGATAATCTAAGCCACTTCCATTGTATAGGTGCTCCTTAACCAGCCTCACCTGATTTCAGCAGATGGTGCTTCGCTACCCCTAAGTGGAAACCCTACAAGCTGCTTGAGCACCAGTTTTTAAAACCTACTCTGGCTATCTTGCAGCTGGCTATCAATCGCTGTGAGTTTTGCCTTCAATAACTTAATTTAAAAAAAACAGATATTTTCAAATAATTGTTAATTCTATGCCCAAATACACAATCTGGGGGGAATTGACTCAACGTAAACCTGTCATCAAATGTCTGGCAACGTTCTCACACCGACTGGTACACACCCAGCCTGAGCAAAGTAAGCTGCTGCCCCCAGACCTGTGAGCTGAGCAGTCTTTAACAAGTCAGAGTCAGAACCTGCCATCCCATTGGCTGAGAACAGAAATGGAATCCATTTATTCCAGGACTTGGACAGCAAGCAGGTAAGGCATTGCTCCCCATCCAGGTGGCTAGGGGAGACAGGGATGGATGGGGGGGCGGCAAATGCAGAGCCAGGAGACCCCAGAAATGGCTCTTCTTCCTGTCTGTCCCTCCACTCCACTCCCCAACCCCATGCTTCTCCCTGCGGCTCCTACAACTGCTCCCAACCTCTCAGAAGCCTTTCACTTAGAGATTTTTTAAGACAACAAGACAATGTGAGACTAAATGCAAACCAGCTTCAAAAATGACCATTTTTGTATCCACTGGTAATTCCTTAAAGGCCCCTCCTGTCCCCTTGTCTCCCCCTCCCCCACGGTGAACTTTAAATCCTTTCACCCATGGAGACTGAAGGCAAAGTATCTGGATTTTCTTTCCCACCCAGCCCACTCGCCAGTCTGGCTTTTCTCCTCGTTGTTTGGATGCTCTTCTTTATGGCTCCTTGCCAATGTACAGATGTAAACTATTGTCTGATTATTAAAGAAAAAAAACACACAAAAGCACACACACGCTGTCAGTGTTGATGGCCATAGAATGGTCATGTCTGTGGTCTGGTACAAATGAGCCACCAGCCTCTGCTGCTTTTGGGGCTTCACTGGGCCTCTCTCAGTGCCAACCCCCTCCAACTAAGTCCACTCTCTTATGGCACACTTAGGACCCTGTTGCATATAATCTTCCCAGTCTAGTGACCAGTGATCTCATGTTTGGTCTCCCTTGCCCTCTACTGAACAGTTGTAGCCACGCTGAGTCCTGTCAGTGGCTTGTGGCAGTGGAGGGAGCACTGGGTGCTGAGCCGAGACCTGGCGTCACGCCCACTCTGTTACTGGTTGAACGGCCCTGGGCAAGTTTCTGCTCCCTGCCCAGTTTCCTTGTCTGCAAACTGAGAGGACTGAGCTAGACACATTCCTTCCATTTTTCCTTAAGAAAATATTTATTTAGCTCCTACTCTGAGCTAGACACTGAGGATGGAACTGGAAACAGGACAAACACAGTCTCTGACTCCATGGAGCGTATAGAACAGGAGGAAGAGAACATAATGAAAAATAAAGGAAAAAGTCTGAACCTGCTTGCAGCACCAGCAGCATTTAAATGTATTGTTCATAACAACCCAATGTATCATCCTTCTGAAGTGTGGTGCTCTTCAGGGAAGAGGGGACAAGGAAGCCTTTGTAACCCTGAACTCCCCGACTCAGTGGACACCTACTACATGTGCCCAGGAAGCCGGCCGGATCTGCCTCAGGTTTTTACATCTCCTCGAAGGCTGGGTACCTACAGCCATCATTTCACTTTCCACTTGAACTGGAGGAATTTTCAGAAACAGCAGGCCAGTGTGACGAAACACCAGCCTCTACCTCCACCCTTCAGTGGAACTGTTATTTTTAGTCTGCTCTCTCTTTCCACAGCCATATACATGCCTCCCTGGGTGAGTCATGTTTTGTCGATAGCCCCATGTCCACGTGACTCTTTGAACGTGGGGCTGGCTTGTTTTAACACTTGACTCCATCTCTATCTGCAACACTCAGAAAACTGTTGTGGGAAGAGCTATGGGGCTTCCAGTGCCCCCAAACATATGCTCCACGAAAGGACAGCCACCCACAGAGAAGCTACAGAATGACACTGCCCACGAGTGAATGAATCATAGAATTGAGCATTGTTTCCATATTTTGTTTTCTCTGTGTTCATGTCCATGGAACTGACAACTTGATCCCAGAGTTTGGGGTACAGGGAAATGTTTTTACTCAATTTTGAGCCATTTTACTGAAGCACCAGGCAATGAGGTTACATCCTGAAAAATCACATTTTGTAAGGCAGTTAGGCATTTCTATAAGATGCTGAGCTATCAAAATAATTCATAATTAAATGGCAGTATTTCTAGAAGGTGTTACAGATGAATCATCTATTTCTATCAGAATTTTTGCCCCCTCTCCCTTTTTTAGTCACAGAAAAAAATATTCCTGGGTCTGTGTTCAGGCAACATGACAACAAGGACAAAAGCAACATCATGCAAATCTAGGTCACTGGTCCATTCACATAGCATCAAGTACATAGAGGGCCCTGACCGATGTGACTCAGTTGTTTGGGCATCCTCCCATAAAGCTAAAGGTCACCAGTTTGATTCCTCACCAGGGCACATGCCTAGGTGGTAGGTTTGGTCCCCAGGCAGTGTGTGTAAGAGAGGCAGCCAATGTTTCTCACTCATATAATGTTTCTCTCCCTCTCTTTCTCCTTTCTTTCCCTTCTCTCTATAAAAAAAATAAATAGATATTTTTTTAAAAAACAGAAGTATGTAGAGGAACAATATGAAGATTCCCCTTTATGGTAAGAAAGTGACCCCTTCCTTCATACATCCCTTCAACGGTCACTTGTTGGGTATCCACAGTGTCATCCTGCACCAGTTTCCCCTGGGTCACAGTGCCCCAGACCCACATTGTGTTAGTTTGTTGGCCTTCTGTTTCATTTCAGATCTTCTATGATCTCCTGCCTGGACATCTTCGCTCCCCCATTTTTTACCCAGCAAACCCCTTTGTTTTGGGTTTAAAGGTCTTTTCCCCAAAGACACTGTCTCAGCCCCTCCGGATACAGGTGAATTTCCCTGTTCCTTACTCTCATACCATTCTGTATTTTTCCTGTGTTGCACTTACGATGACTATATTTAAGTGATTACTTATTAAACTAATTTGTGAAATTTCCCTCCTTCTCACCAGATTTTCAAGGAGGCAAGCCCCATTCATTCATTATTGCTGTTCTGACACCCAGCACAATGCCTCACGAATAAAAGTATTTTTCTCAATAACAGTGTTAATTTAATAAGCGTCCTCACTCTCAAAATTCACAATCTAATAAAGGGTTAGCTGAAAAACAATGGGGTACGTACGGTGTTATAGAAATATGGACATCACGTGTACAACAAAAGAAGCAAATGGTTCTTCCAGGAATCACATAAGGGGAGACTCAACCAAAGTAGTAACATGTGAGCTGAGCCTTGAGGTAAGAATAGGGGTTCAGGCAAGAAGAGAGGAGAAAGGAATTCTGAGCAGAAGATTCAACACAAAGAGGACTGGAGGGGTGAAAGAATAGAATGATTTCTAGCGAGCACACACAGTCAGTCATGTTGGGACAGAGCATTATGGTAGGGAACGCAGGGTATGGGGGAGGGCTTGTATTTTCTGCCAGAGACTTTCTACGTGAAGCAAACAATGATAGAACTATGAACACAGTTTGTGCTTTAGAACATGCTCTCCAGGGACAGAGTGAAAGGTAGGTTGGAGAGCGGAGTGGATGAAAGCTCTTTAGGGGCTGTTGCAGTGGTCCAGGTGAGAGACCACGAGGACAGGTGTCTGGAACGGTGAGAAGAGACAGACGAGAGAGAGAGATGGTGGGAGCTCAGCGAGGCAGGCTGGTGGGTGTGGGGAGTGACGGAGAGGCTTTCGCCAAGCATGACTGAGGATCCCAGCATGGGTGCTGAGTCACTGACAATGACATTGTCAGTTGTAACTGCAGCAAAAACATGGGAGGAGTAGGCTGGGGACTTGGGAGCAAGAGGAAGGACAAGCTGATAAATTGGGTTTGGCCCGTCTCTCACTTTGGAGGAGACGTCAAGATCCGTGTTTCTCTCATCCTTCTTCTCGTTATCACCCCTTAAGGAGGCTCTTAAAATAGTTTTTCCTGATTACACTGCTCCCATGAAAGTTGAACACCACAGCTATACTGTATATCTAGATCTGTGCTTTGGACATAAAATAAGAAGCAGTTTTTGCCCCTCCCCCCCAAAACACACTTCTGCCCCCTTGAGAATGCATGAGAGGAGGCGGGGAAGGTGGGCTGACCCCCTGCTGACTGCAGGGCGTAAGGAAGTTCCACACAGAGGGGTGTTTGCAGTGGGCTTTGGAAATTGCGATAAAACCCATTTGGGGTTTTATTGAGATATAATTGACATATAACGTTATGTAAGTTTAAGGTGTACAATTGTTGATTTGATATATTTATCTATTGCAAAATGGTTACCATCACAGCGTTAACTAACACTTCCATCCTGTCATATAATTATCATTTTGTGGGTATGTGTGGTGAGAACATTTAAGGTCTACTCAGCAACTTTCAAGTATATAAAACAGTATTATTAACTATAATAACGAGGATGTCCATTTGATCCCCAGAACTCATCCTACAGCTGGAAGATTGTACCCTTCGACTGACACCTCCTCATTTTCCCCACCCTCTGGCCCTTGGCAACTGCCATCCTACTCTCTGTTTCTGTGAGCTGGGCTTTTCTAAATTTCTCATATGAGTGAGCTCATACAGTATTTGCCTTTCTCTGTCTGACTTTCTCACTTAGCATAAAGAAGGTGTGACATACATACAAGGGAATATTATTTGGCCATGAGCAAAAAGGAGATCCTGCCGTCTGTGACAACATGGATGAACCTTGAAAGCATTGCACTAAAAATAGTTTTTTAATTGAGATAGATTTGAGGTTGGGAGCAGGTGAGAGTGCCGGGAGAGAGGGCCCACAGGAGGGAGAAAGGATGGAGGGCAGAGCCCTGGAGGCCACCAGAACCCTCCAAAGGATTCTCCCATGTGTGAGGTGCCTGAGAGGTAGTGTAAGTGGCAGATAGTGTGGACATGCAGTGTAAGAAAAAAAGAAAACAAACAAACAAACAAACGTTGGCAGGAGGCTGAGTTTCCCATATATAATAAGAAAAGGAATTCAGTTGTTTGAAAACTTTTGTTTTTACAACATTGTAATGCATGTTCCTAAGCACTCCATTTCCTACGCTTGTGAGTATATCTGTAAGATAAATTCCTAGAAGTAAAGTTGCTGGGTCAAATAACATGTGATTCAATATCATGATGCACAGAACCAAATGCTCTCCAAGTAGGTAGTGGCAAGTTATAGCCTCACCAGCAAAGTAAGAGGACCTACAGCCTTCCATCCTGGCCAACGCAATGTACCATCAAATGTTTTCATCTTTGCCAGCCTGATACAGTAGCATTACACTTCAGTTGGAATTTGCATTTCTCCTTTAATGAAAGAAGTTAAGCATCTTTTCAGAGGCTTAGAAGCCAGTTTCACTTTATGTGGGGGTAGAATATTTTACAGCTTTTGTCCCTTTTATATGTTATTATTCTTTGCACAGTGATTTGTGTATGTTCTTCCTACATTAAGGAAAATTGGTGCAAGACACACTTCTGAAATTTTTTGTGTGGTAAAAATTACCAATATATTGCTTTGTAATTTCTCGGTTTTTTGTTATACACAGAAAAGCCTTCACTGCTCTGAGTTTAGGATATAATCTGTTTGTTCTTCTAGTACATTTCTGAGGATTTCTTCCTTCTAAATTGTCGATTCATGTGGAATTTAATTGTCATAATGTGTGAGGTTGGAATCTAAGTATATATCTCTTCTCAGTATTTCTGTATCAGTTATTGAATAAACCATCTGTTACATACTGATTTAAAATGCCTACTTTTGTCACATGCTGACTTTTTATGTACTATCTTTGATTTATTTCTGAACATCTTATTCTGTTACATAGATCTATCTACTTATGTAGCAGTACCATGTGGTATTAATTGATAGCACATTAGAATGTGTTATGACATCTGGTAGTGCTTGTCTTATTATTAATCAGCACACTCCATCCCAGCTCAACTCTGCCTGCTTTTAAGATTTTCTCTTTGTCTATAATATTCTACAGTCTCTTTGTGATGTGTCTTGATGTGAATGTCTTTTCATTTAAGTTTTAGATTTATTATTCTTTAATCAATCCATCCCATTCTTTTTTTTCTCACCTTTTGAAATACTTTTACGTTTTTGAGAGAGATTTCTTTGAGAAGAGAGACCTTCTCTCTCTGTCTTCCATGTCTCTTAACCTCTCTATTATATTTTCCATTTCTTCGCTTTTCTGCACCACAATTCTGTTCATTTATTTGCACTATCTTCAGTTCTCTAATTCTGTCTTTTACTATGTCTAATCTGATGCCACACCTATATACTGACTTATTTTTTACATTGAATTTTTAATTTGTTACTGTATTTTTCATTTCTAAAAGTGCTATTGGTCTTTTTCAGACCCATCATATTCTTTTTATTGTTTCCTGTTCCTTACAAATATCTTAAAGCTTATTTTTATTTATATAAATAAAATTAGCTTAGTTGTTTATACTTTGTATCTAACCACTCAAATAGCTGAGGTTGTGTGACTCCCTTATGCTGTTTATTTTTGCTGGCACTAGCTAACGGTGCCTTGCTTTCTGATGTGTTTGGTGGTCCTCAAATAAACTGCTTACCGACAATGATAAATCATTTGTACACAATCCCTGAGGCCTCAGATGAAAGTGTCTACCGCCAGAGATGATTAGAGTTTGCTTCTGCTGGGTGCTTGGGAGCACTATGGTTTGGTTTCTCATTAAACTAATTGTATAGCTTAAAGTTTCTTGGCCCACCACAATGAAATGGAGTTGGGGTATAAGTATGTGCAAATTCTGACCAGTGCTTCAGTGGTGAAATTCTGTCAAAGAAAGGTTTCTTTTTCTTTCCCCTGCTTTGTTCATTGTTAAGGCAACTCTCCCCATAGTCCTCTGAGGAGGGCAAAAGGGAGCAGGCTTACCTCTAGCTCACCTTTGGGAGTCCCAGCTTAATGTGAAGTGAGAATCTCCTTAAGATCTCCCCTCCTATCAGACTAGCCCTCCAATCTTGGGTGAGTCCTGGTCCTCGGGGTCTGTTTCACTTATCCTGAGACTATTAAAACCATAGTCAACTCAGTTTAACCTAATCAGCAAAGGTGTTCATGGCAAAAGCTAATCAGCTGGTAGCTCCTTGTTATCAGTCATTCAGTGTTTTTATGAAGAATTTTACTTTTTTAACCAATTTTTCATTGCTTTCAGTGGAAGGAATCATTTAAATAACCGAGCCCACTATTACCAGAAATGACACAATACCTGTTGACTTCT
>VMDR010025970.1:0-14224 GCA_007922815.1 Macrotus californicus
AAGCAGCTCTTGAATTCTGATATTGTAAGCAAGTTATGTTTTTAAATACTGATTTTTGTAAAAATGTGTAGCTTTTCTAACAAAATACCATAGAATTAAACACCTCTTGTTGAATTTGTTTTTTGCTTTTATTAGGTATTTGCATTGGTTTGTGACTCAGAAAATCCACAGCTTTTTACCATTGAATTTATAAAAGGGCAAATACGGAAATATTCTTCAACAGAGAGGTATTTTTTAATTTTAATTAATCAAGTTTTTGAAATTCTAGTATGTGCACGGCAAAGTGCTTCATCTGAGAGGAAAACCAAAGATTTGCCATCCAGAACTTTATGTAACTTAGGAAAAGCCAACATTATTTTGTTGTATATTTAAAATGAACTTAAATCATTTAATTTTCAAATTCCTAAAGAGAAAAAAATGGTGACTTGATTGTAAATGAAATGAAAATAAAGTGTAGTTCTGAAACTTAGGCCTTTAAAGCGTATGTATGTTGTCTGGATCACAGCAGCAAGTTACTTCAACGTGAATACTTGAAGTTGGCTTTTTCTAAGTTACTGGGCTACGTACTAATTCTCCAGTAGAATAGGCCTGCCTACTTTTGTATTGCTGTGACTTGGTGGTTGATGTGAAAACCTGTGAGATGCTACAGCTCCTGAAGTCCTCCTGGAAGGCAGACACACGTGTCAGCTGCTATACTGTGAGTGCCTGGACCTCCCTTTCCACACGGAGCCGTTGTCACAGGGCTGGCAGTGTCCGCATTCCAGGCAGTTCTTTCATGCTGTTAGTTGAAACAGTTCTGATACATTTGGCCACTGCGTGTAATGCAGCCTTATTGAAGTATTTTCACTTCCTGTAGTATGACTGGTTTCTTTCTTTAGAAAGCTTTTACAGTTAACAAAAGTGGCTTGATAAGCAAAAGGTTTCATTTTTTTCCTGTCCTAAATTCAAGGAAGAGAACTTCTGAAAAAATGAGCACGGATGTTCTAATTAGAGTAAGGATCTCAGCACTCACAGTTTGTCATGCACCTTATGTAGCTTCATGTACATTATGTAGTTTAATTTTGAGAGTAGCCCTCCGAAGAAGGAGCCGTTATTCACAATATAGCTTTCATATAGAAACTGAGCAGTTTCTTTGTGACTTTGGATTAGGAAAAGGTTTCTTAGATACAATACCAAAAGCACAATTCCTAAAATAAAAAAGCTGATTAATTAGAGTGTCAGAATTTAAAACTGCCTATTAAGAAAAGGAAAAGACAAGCCACAGACGGAAAGAAAATATTTTAAAAACATAAAGCTGATAAAGGGCTTGATAAAAAGAACTCTTATAACTCAATATTAAATAAACAAAAACCCAATAATAAATGGCAGAGGATTCAGGTGGGCACCTCACCAGACAAGATACATGAATGATAAACAAATACATGGAAAGATTGTATCATTAGGGCCCTGGCTGGGTAGCTCAGTTGGTTAGAGTGTCATCCCAATAGGCCAGGGTTGTGGGTTCTTGGGGCACATACAGGAAGCAACCAATGAATGCATAAAGAAGTGGAACAATGAGTCGATGTGTCTGTCTGCCTCTCTCTTTTGCCCCCCTCCCTCCCTCCTTCCTTTCCTCTCTTTAAAAATAAATAAATAAAAAATTAAAAAAAGAGAGGAGTCCAGTATTGGAACTCCAGACTCTCCTAAAGCCCCTGTGTTTCCCCTTGTACCCGGTGACCCCTGAGCAGTTACCTCATAGGCTGCCTTCTGAATCAAATTTCCCCTCATTTCTCCATTGTAAAACCTTTTTATTTCTAACTTTGCTTAGAGATTCCTTATTGGCAAGTTTGCTGGATGGAGTAAGAGCCTCTGGTAACAGAGATGTTTGTGTAAAAATGACGCCAACCCACAAAGGTCAGCGGTGGGGCCTACTCAGCATGCCCGTGGATGAGGAGGTCGAGAGTCTTCATCTCAGATTCCTGGCCACCCCTCCAAGTGCGTGTTGATTTACATACAGTTGTGTTTCCGTCCGTTTACTTAATAATCATTTAAGAATTAGGAATGCGGAACTCTAAATTCTTTTGAATCTTTTTATCTCTTTGCAGATGGCAACTTCGCAGATGCTGTGTTCAGGTTCAATGCTAATATCTCATATAGCGGAGTTCTGCATGCAGTAACACAGGATGTAAGATAAATTGTATCATGACTTACTCATCGTCATTAACTTTTAGTATGGAAATTTTTTTGAAATAATCTTCTTCACCCAGGGTCTCTTCTCAGAAAACAAAGAAAAACTGATCAATAATGCCATAACAGCACTACTGTCCCAAGAGGGAGATGTCTCTTCCAACGCAGAACTGGAAAGCCAGTTCCAGGCTGTGAGGAGGCTTGTGGCTTCCAAAGCTGGTTTTCTAGCCTTCACTCAGCTTCCAAAGTAAGTTGTCATCTGAAACGTAACTTGTAGAGAATTTTAACAAATAATTAACAATTTACCTTTTTGTAGCTGATTAAACCTAATGCCTTTTATGTGGTGATATAATTTTTATTCCTGAGAAGTAAAAAAAGAAAGTCAATGGAATTTAAGGGAGATATTGGTATCATATTCATCAATAATATTACTGACTCTTATTGCAGTGAATTTAAGTGGGAAATTGCATGCCTTTTTGTTTTAATTAACCTAAAAAAAAATCTTCCCCCTCAAAGAAAAAAAGTTATTATGAAAACTGATGTGTTCCAAAGATGGGATTCCAAAATATGCCATTGCTGATTGGAAACTTAATGACTTACACTATTTTACATTTTAATAGTAAAATAACAGAATAATGCTCTGATATCGTCGCTGTGCGCTTGTTTGTTTGTGTCCCTGTTGTCCAACCAGGTTTCGGGAACGGCTCGGAGTGAAGGTGGTGAAAGCACTCAAGAGGAGCCACAATGGAGTGGTCCACGCCGCCGTCGACATGCTCTGTGCCCTCATGTGTGTAAGTAGTGTTTTGTCAAGGTGACCGGTCGTTTAACCTTCCACAGACCCAGATTTCAGTTTTACCAATGAAATTCAGTGTTTCTGTATGTCCTAAATTGCTCTTACAGCTACTCACTTAGGCAAATGAACATTTGTTTAGCACGTCCTGTGAACTAGGCACTGCCCTATGTGCTGGAACTACAAGGATGTCAGGACAGTGTTCCTTCTCTCCTTGAAGTTGCTGACGGTCTAGTAAGAAGGCATATGTGTGCAATAGAAAGTAGGTAGGGGCCATGGGATCCCTAAAAAGCAACACTTAATTTTGGTTTTGTGATGAGGGGAAGATAAAAGATTCTTGGAGAGTCAGTCTTTCAGGGAGACGTTAAACTTGATCTGAATGCTGAAGGACAGGCAAGTAAGTATTTTCCAGCTGTGAGAAGGCTTCCTGGGGAGAGGATCAGCATTACAAAGGCGTGTTTGGGAAGCACCAAATAATTAAGTAGGGCTGAATCGTAAGGTATGTATTGGGGGTGCATGGGATTAAGAAATGCAGCTAGATATATGTGCAGAGACAGTTATAAAAAGCCTTTGTGTCCGACAAGGTAGCTAGATTTGTATCCTTTCGTAGGGAGCAACCGAAAGATTTCCAACACAGGAGCAGTGCTCTCTCAGGTTTGAATTTTCGAATGCTCCTGGGTGGTATGTGGAGAGTCGATTACAGGTAAAGTCAGGCAGGCAGACCAGATTACCGTGTCAGGGTGCCGAGGCAGGATGGGGGTTGAAGATAGAGATTTAACTTGGTGACAGCTTGTGTCGGGGAGCAGCAGTTGTTTGGGATCTTTGCAATTTCTGACTCACTTCAGTTTTGTATACAATATGTAGTGCTTTTTTCCTTATACAAAGTGTTTTAGGCAAGCGTAGTGGTACAGAGTAAAAGTAAGTAATCACGTGTACCTAACCTTGCATTTATTCCCGAAAGTGAATTTTATTTTCTTTACTGTAATTTGACTAACAGAATTGGTGGGATACTAGAGCATAAAATATAGCAGTCTGAAACAAACACATTGAGCCCTCCTTGCATGCTAGGTTTTGGCTGTGTCGTTTTGACATGAATTATCTCATTTAAGCTTCATATTAGTCCTATGAAACAAGTACTACTGTTACTCCGCTTTGTAGCTGAGGAAAAGGAGACTGAGAGTTAAAGTAGCTTAACCTTGCCCAAGGTCAGCCGAAGGCAGTAGCAGAATGAGGATTTTGTCTGTACTCCTTACCAGCAGTCTGGAATCCTTTTATCCCCACAGCCAAAAGAAAATCAGTCACCCTGAGACAGGAGTATTTGCTGTGAATTTTAGTATTTGCTTTTCAATGCTAAGTTTTATTTCAAATTTAAATGATAAAATCGGGGGAGTGGGAATGGGTGTTACTTGCCTTTCAAGGAGACCTGTGACTTCTGAGGGAGTACCTCGTACTGCACTATCTGTAGTAACTCGATGGGTACATCGTAAAGCCTCACCAGATCCCAGGGAAGTCATCACTGCTGCCACCTGGTGTTATCAGTTTTTTCTGTGTTTAATGAATACTCTTTAGAAATGTCTTTTGTGTGATGCCGGCAACATGGGAGTGCTCATGAATTACCACTGTTTTTAATCAATAGCCCATGCATGATGACTATGACTTAAGACAAGAACAGCTAAACAAAGCTTCTCTTCTCTCTTCAAAGAAGTTTCTGGAAAACTTACTGGAGAAATTTAATTCTCACGTGGTAAGTTACAATTAAATTTGTCTTAATGAGAGCTACCACGCATTATTGACAAGTATTCTAGACCTGCAACATCAACAGTTTGTTTGTTTTAGCTGTAGCCCCTGACTTTGACCGCTGTTTGGTCACTAGCAATACATTGTTGTTTTAGGGCTATCTGTAGCCATTCATCTGGGAGGGATGGCTTGCAAAGCCTTTAGCTGTAATGGTATTCCAGATTTTTTTATTTTTTGTCTTTAAAGTGTCATTGCAAAATAAGCTGTCCTAAAAAAAAAAATTAAGCTTAATCTTTGTTCCCCAGCCATTGGTTAACAGTTTTGGAAATGGGCGGTCTATAACCTCTCAGAAGGAACATTAACAAATTGCCAGAGTTTTGCAAGTATTGTCAAAGATTGGTTTTAATGGAAACATACGTTAATATTAGTTATACATGTTTAAAGAGTCTTCCTTATTCCCTTGAAATTTGATGGGAGTTTATTTCCTTTTGAGGTATGGTCAGCAATGGATTTGTTACATTAGTAAAATGAGGAATACTCCAAACTTTGAACATCTTGCTGAGTAATTAAATGTTTACTTCTAATATACAGAAAGAAACCAGTTAATGCTATGTTTTGAATGAAGTTCTCTGTCCAAAGTCAAGGCAATATGTTACTTGGTTACAGGATCACGGGACTGGTGCCCTGGTTATTAGCTCCCTCTTGGACTTCCTCACTTTTGCCCTCTGTGCTCCGTACAGTGAGACAACGGAAGGGCAGCAGTTTGATATGCTCTTAGAAATGGTAGCATCCAATGGAAGAACCCTCTTTAAACTCTTTCAGGTGAGAGTTTGTGTTTTTGTAATCAGATGCAGTTAATCCAAGAGAACCCCTTTTGGGGGGTCAGTTTGTTTTTAGAATAATATATTTGTGTTTTTGTGATAATGTCGATAAATAAATATATCCTACTACATTTTCACGTTAGGACATTTAATTCCACAGAATTCTTGGTCTTTCATGCAGAGTTCTGTTGATGGCTTTTGATCACTGTTTTGACTTCGTTGCCCATCTTTTCCATCTTAAAAATGGTGAAAAATTCATTTTTTTTCTGTGGTAGGCCCAAAGTTCTCTTATCTTTACACATTCTCAAATAATAACATGAACTTTAGCAAGGCTGCTCTTAAACTATTGAAAACATCTGTTACTTCATATGATACTGTAGTATTTATTATGTATATATGTGTGTATGTATGTGGTTTTTATTTTATGTTAATTTATATTATAAATATCAATTTCTATTTTAATACTATGTGATATCATTCAAAGAAGTATAATTATCATTCAGAGAAGTATAGTATATATTGTTAATCAAGTGTCATCTATTTCCTATGAATGTAAATTCTTTTTGTTTTACTATCTGTAAGGCTCTAGATTGTAAGAGTACACCTTCACTGATTTTATCTATCCTTTGCTAAATTTTATGACTTACACCTTTATAAAATTGTATATCCTCCTTAAGAGCAAAAACTAAATACAGGGATGGGCAAAAGTGGGTTTATAATTGTATGTATGTGAAACAGTTTTCTTTTAAATTTTTTATTTATTAATTTGAGAGAGAGATTGGTTTGTTATTCCACTTATTTATGCATTCATTAGCTGCTTCGTATATGTGCCCTGACCGGGGATCAAACCTACAACCTTGTTGTTATTGGGATGACTCTCTAACCAGCTGAGCTACCCGGCCAGGGTCAGAGTTTATTCTTGTGTTATTTGTTAATTATTGCATTATGCATTTGTATTATAACTGTCAACCTACTTTTCCTCATCTCGGTTTGTTGGAATAAAATTACTTCATTCTGTGATACGTTTCTCTCCCCATGTTATAAAGCATCCTTCCATGGCAATCATAAAGGGGGCTGGATTGGTTATGAAGGCGATAATAGAGGTAAGGGAACAGTTTTGAAATTTTAAACTTCCTTGAATGTTGATTGACTGTTTTAATTGAAGGTGACAAAATTGCCTTTAAGTTTTTTATTGGAAACATGCAGTTTTTTGTGTAAGGAAAATAATTTTAAATCTTTTTTCAGAAATTAGTTTAAAACGGTTGCAGGAACAATTCCCAATAATAAACTAAGAATTTCAGGTTCTTAAGTGGGTTTACCACAAATAAAACTTTTTTTTTAAAAAAAGATCTTTTTGTTCCTACATTGTTTGTTTTATTTTAAAAGAATTAAAAGTGAGAATTCTTTCTTGCTCCTTTTTTTGGAGGGTTGGTGGTGATGGTTTTGAAATCTGTAGGTACTGAGGTTACGTAGAAATCTGTTCATGGAGTTAGTTCACAGCAAAGTGGCATCAAGTTAGAATGGTAACTGAAATTAGTTCCTCATGTTAAGGTGCATTTGTAATTGACCTCTAAGAGATCAGGACATGGTCTTGTCAACGCAGGGTATTATTTCTCCAGTGCAGTCACTTTAACCTTCTGTGTTTGCTAGGAGTTGAGATTGTGACTACGAATGTCACCTTGCGTGCTGGATGTTTACAACAGCATCAGTCTACGTGGCTTTTGAAATCTTGTGTTCTTTTGTTGTCGTATAGTAATTTGGACTAAATGTAAGGGTGTTTGCCCCTTTTATCAAAAAACTCAGCGATTGCTTCTCATAAATATAACTTGTAGCTGAGTAATGAGCGTAGAAATAGCATATTCAAGTAAGTGTTAAAAAATTAGATACAGGTATTAAACTGGTGGAACATTGAATTTTATTTTCATTTTTATTGTGTCTATACAGCTAAAGGCTAATTTTCCCTCTCTAGCTAATGGGTTCTGTGCTCGTTTTAGCTTCCGAAGTAAGCACCACGTCTCAGTTATAGAGCTGGTAGTAAGTAGCCCAGGACACTTAGGGTCACGAGACCAAACAAAAGTGTGTTCTTGACCCTGCCCCAGCACTGTGCTGCCACTCCTGCAGAGATGTTTGTTGAGTGCCAGGTATAATCAGAATGCCCACTTTTGGCTTCAGCACAAGCACACATTTCAGATTCATAACCAGTGACAAAGCTGATGTCTGTTTAAGGAGCACTACATTGAAATCCTGGCAAGTATCTTAAAGTATTTTGTTTTTATGGGAAAGGCTATGCATGATTTTTAAAGAAACGTTAGGATGTTCAGAAAAAATACTAGAAACAAATAAAAATAAATCACCTGTATTTTTAACATCCAGAGATAACTGCTATTAGCATTTTGGTGAATTTCCTCTCAGACGGTATGCTGTTCTAAGTGATATGTGTACATATATGTGCTATGTACATATTTGCATATATCTACACTTTTATTTGTCCAGATGATAAATATGCATATTCATGCTGTATGTACACTGGTACACATACTACATATTCATTCGTACTGCCACTTCTACTTTTTTCAGTAACATGTGTGTTTACTTTTCGACAGGTTGTCTTAAATAGCCCACTGCTTGCTTAATTTATAGTTCTGTGATTACCTTTGATTAGTAGTCCCCTCTGTCCTGTCTCCACAGTGAGTCCATAAAAGTCAAGTCAGAATACAAAGAACTGCCCCTATATCACATCATTCTTTAAAAAGTTAAAGCATTGTGTTCACCGTGAAGGTGAATATATTGTTAATAACAAAAACAAGCCAGGTTTGCACATGCCTTTGGTAGAAATTGCTGATTTCTCTGTTACCCCTTCTTGTTGGCGGTTATGTGTCCAGGGAATGAACTTAATCTTAACTGAAGCAAAGCATAATTCATATGATAAATTTGCCTGGAAACATTTAAACTTCATTCCAAAGGCAAATAATACATTTTTTAAAATTTTCATTTATTGATTTGAGAGAGAGAGAGAGCGAAACATCGATTTTTTTTCCACTTAATTATGCATTTATTGATTGATTATTGTACGTGCCCTGACCGGATCAAACTCCAAACCTTGATGTATTGGGATGGCACTCTAACCAACTGAACTACCTGGCTGGGGTATTTAAAAATTACTTGTAGTACTACTCACCTGTGTTGTTTTTGGGTCATTGAAGTTGCAGTTTTTACTTATATTGAATGCTGAATAATTATTTTATCTAGAACTGTCAAATTAGTTTTAAAAAATTAGGAGAGCTTTCTTCAGATTGCTGTTTTAGGGATCATTTTACCCTTTTTCCAAAGGAAGGTGACAAAGAAATCGCTACAAAAATGCAGGAGCTTGCCCTGAGTGAAGGTGCCTTACCTCGACACTTGCACACCGCGATGTTTACAATAAGCTCAGATCAGAGGATGCTCACAAATAGGTGGGTTAAATTTGCTTTGGCATAAATTCACTTGCTGTTTAGAGAATGGATTCAGATACAGTTCATGACACAAACAAAGTAAGTGTTCGGATCACACAGTGTTTCTTTTAATTCACTTCATTCTTCTTTTCCTACAGAAGGTTGTGCCCAAATGATCGTTGTTTCTGCCCCTGGGTAACTGGGCAGGAGATAAGGAAACATGCTTGCTTTTCCCCACTACCTGTTAGGGGGTTCCACACCCGTAGTCATGGACTAGAACCTGGAAAAGAATGCCTAGGAGCTTATGGAGCTAGAACCACTTGCCCAGGCCTTTTCTCCTCGTGTTTCCATTGGCCGCCCTGCGCGAGGTGACCCCGTGTGGGAACCTCACGTCCGTTTTTACATGTCTTTGGTCAGTTAGGGACTCTTCTTTAAGAATAAAGAAAACCTGGGTATCTAACCAGCCTGATGTAGGCCTGCTCTAAATCTCTTATAAAAATTTTCCCTTTGGCAAATCATCTTTTTAAAAATAATTATTTAAATATAAGGAAAGACATAAATCTGTTGGTTTGCTCCAGGCTATATGAATTCCAGCCCTTTAAAACTTTACAATTCATAGAATTGGTCACTTTACATGTGACCCCTTTCAGATATACTTAGCACACCATGTTGTGAGTCATAGAATTTTTGAAAAAGTATAAATATTTTAATTATGTTCTTTTTGACTTTTCCTATAATAAGTTGCTGACTTATGTTCACTTTATGATGCTATAAATTCCCTTTATCACCTGTGTTCAGTTATTGCTGCCTTGCCAATAGTTTACTGCCGTTTACCTTGTTATGAGAAGCTGCCTGCATCTTGTGTATGCTGGTCACAGAAGTTCTCTTCTGTGTTGCCTGAGAGGACAGAAAGATACGACAGGAAGGTCATTTCCTTCCTAGACACCGTCTTTCATGACAGCGACCTACTTGATGTCTTACTCCACGCAGCTCCCACGCTAGATGTTCGCTTGTTGTCTTCCTTCTCCTGTAGTTACCCAGTTACGTTTCCTGCTCTGATCAGTCGCAATATCAAAAAGCTGTCAAATTGTAATAAAAATACCACTTTCCATCTTGCATCGCTTTGTTTTTTACAAATTGCTACTATAAAATGTTATCTCTTTTATCCCCAATGAAAGCCTTTTTAGGAATCATTAATATGATCTCCACCAAATACTAGTGAAAGAAATTACAAGGGTAATTGTAATTATTCAATTGTATCAGCTTTCAAAGAGGCACAGGAATGCACAGTTTTAGTAATGTTTTGTTTTTTTGGGTTTTTTTTTGGTGACAGAAGAAAGTATAATTTGGGTTTTCCTATTAAACATTTTTCTTCTGGGAATGAAACATGTTTAAATACATAGGACTGAAGGTGATTATTTGGTTGTTACCCCCACAGGTTTTATGCCCATTCTTGTAGCAGATGGCATGTGAATCCCTACCAAAGCACAGAGGGTCAGCAGTGAATAAAATATATTCCCTGCTCATGCGGGGCTTCCCGCTTCGGAGACAAAAGTCGTCATGAGGATCAAGACAAATAAATAAGTGATGAATTTAATGTGGATGTAGATTTTCATTTTGAGCCAAAATATGTTCTGAGCTCAAAAGTGGGATGAGTAGAATAATTTGCTCTGTGAACTTTAAGTCTTTGTCTAAACTCCAAAAGGGGAATTCCCTGTCTCTGACCTTGCCAGAAACGTTAGTTGGACATAGTTGTAGAGTTTTGTTCGTGTTCGGGATTACAGAGAGTGACAGACCCTGGGACCATAGTGTCAGGCCGTGGGACACAAACTGATTGTATCGTCAGGTCTCGTGTTTCCTTTGGATCACTGTGTGAAGCCTTGTACAAGCCAGTTGTGTCAAATCTGTGTTTTTTCCAGTATTTAAATAGGGTATGAACCTTCTAGTTCATGTGCAGGTCCTTTGAAAGTTAGTGAGTTTATCAGGGAAGCGTTTTAACTTGGGGAGAATTCTAAAATGTTAGCAATATTTGCATTCCTATTTCGTATACCTCCAAATTAAAGCATTAATTATAACACTGAATATCAGAATGATTTTCATTGTAGTCGTGTATCTTATGTGATATTTTGTTTTTAAAAATTCCTTTCTGTTCTAGCTGAGATAAAGCAGCAAACCTTTCTCAACGTCTGCTTTTTTCAGACAGCTAAGCAGGCATTTAGTGGGGCTCTGGACAGCTGATAATGCAACCGCAGCAAACTTGTTGAAGCGCATTTTGGTGAGTCGGTTGGGTGACTTGAAAGATTTGATTGTGTCTTGCCCAATGAAGTTTTATTGATAAATTATTTGTACTGTTAAAGGGTTTTTTAAAGTCTGTTTTTCTTTTAAAAGATACTCATAGGAGTTGCCTTGTAATAAATGCTACCCTCTATAACTAAATCATTGTATTTATTTGGGTTTTGAAGACTAAAGTTTCTTTTGTGCAGTAGTTTTGAAAATGGATGATGTCCTGTTTGTGTTTGTTGGTTTTAGCCGCCAGGCCTGCTGGCGTACCTGGACAGCTCAGATTCAGTGCCCGAGAAGGATGCCGATCGGATGCATGTGAGAGATAATGTGAAAATAGCAATGGTAAGTACAGTTACCCTGAGTATCTTTTCATAGTGAAGGAGTGCGTTAGTCTGATACAAGCTAAAAATTGTAGGAAAAAATACCGAGAATTCAATGCATTAAATAGTAGTATCTGACAAAAATATCAACAGCTTTATTGAGACAAAATGTACATCCCTGAAACTCACCTGTTTTAAGTGTACAGTGTAACAATTTTTATTATAGTTACAGGGTTGTGCACCCATCACCACAATCTAATTTTGAATAGTAATCATTTTGCATGTTTTTTTTCTCCAACTCAGTTTATTGTTACATTCAGGATTGGATTTTTAAAAAAACATTTGAACTGTATAATGTGACGTTTTGTGCATAATATGTAATTGATAAGTGTCAGTGGTGAAAGAGGCCAGCCCTGAAGAAATCAGCCTAGGTCAGATTTTTTTCTTACAAAGCTATTTTAGTTATTAAGGTTGGCCTGTCTTTGAGAAAATTACTCAACGTCTTATAATATATTTTATTATTTACTGTCTTGCATGTGTTTTCTTTTCTGTCACCGTATTTATCTGCACCCACCTCCCAGCTGAGTCTTGCCAGCCTTCTCAGAGGAAACAAAATAGAAGGTTAAGATTTCTTGAAGAAAAAGCATAATTTACTGTAGCGGTTGTCGCCTTATGTTTTCACTGAGCCCTAACATTCAGTGTTTATTTAATCGTGTAAATAGTGCAACTTGGCTACTCTTAAATTTTTTAGTAAGTTTGCAAACAGGACTGTAATGGATTTCAACATTATTTCACAGGATCAGTATGGAAAATTCAATAAAGTTCCAGAGTGGCAAAGACTAGCTGGAAAAGCTGCTAAAGAAGTTGAAAAGTTTGCCAAAGAAAAAGTGGATCTTGTGTTGATGCACTGGAGAGACAGAATGGGTATTGCACAAAAAGAGGTAAAAATAAAGTCTGCCTCCAAAGTTCTAGCCCTTCTATAGATCCTAGGTTTACTTTAGCTGTCGCTGTTTACGGAGATAGTAGTCAGGTATTTCTCACTGGGCACTTGAAGAAATGTTGTCTAATTCTGATTCACATTTTAATATGAATTTTTCTTAATTCATAGTTTTCTGAATCAGTGATTAGGGTCATAATGGGTATTTAATATGAAATTCTACTGTTAATTTTTTCCATAACTTTCAGTTTCCATACGTTTTCATTTATATGATTTCCTTCTCTGAACTTTGTATTGTAGCTATAAAAATAAAAGCACCCTTCTCGTTTCGCTTTTTAATTTGGTGCTAGCCAGACCAGTGTCTTAAAAATGGGGTACACATTTTTAATTAAATTTATTGTGTGCACTTAAAACTTTCAGCATTAGCTTCTCAAGCCGAGGTAAGATCTACAACAGTTTTGGCCTCATTTTTCAACATGTAGCATGTGCTGCAGACCCTAATTCAGTAATGTCCGTTCTTCTGTGTAGGAGGGATGTGCAGTTGTTAAGAATGACTTAAGGTGCCGTGTGAATGCCTGGACCAGCAGTTTTTGTTGACCACACTTGCGTTCTTTTCCTTGAACCATCTCTTTATTTATGGGAGCTGTTTCCTTATTCAAGGAAAGTAACATAAATATCTCTCTAAAATGAGCAGATTTCTTACAAATTTTCAGAATATCTAAACATAGTGCATCAGGTGCAGCAGAACACATGTTAGAGTCTTGTGTGTCTATCTGAACGTGAGACCAGGATAAGCTCTTTAGAACTCGAGCGCAGTGGTTAACGCTGATTTGTCCGAGTGACAGGTGCAGTGTAAAGAGGCATTAGGCAGGCTTTGAAATGGCTAGGGCTACCGAACTTCGAATCGATCGATCTACGTCTGAGCCTGGTTTGTCACTATTAACCCATACAGCAAAGCGGAAACTCACAGTGCAAGAATAAACTCTGTGCTTTGCACACTCATGGAATATGCACCCTGTTGACATGTCTGCTCATGGTGCTATTTCTATAGCATTTGAACAATGAAAATCTACAGATACGATATGAATGATTTTTGCCGCTGTTAAAAATTACAAACTTCTGGCTTCAGGTGGTTAACCCCATTTCTAAAATAACAGTTGTTTTAAGCTGTTGAATATAATTATACTGAAAATAAGTTTTTGGTATCAGATTTCATACATCACATACAGCCTGAGCTTGAATCCAAAGCTATTTTATTTAGCTCTTTTTCAAACCATAAGGGTAAGTTCATTTAGAAAGTCACAGAGGAGAAGTGAGCAGCAGATACATGAGTTCAGGAGACAAGTTACAGAGGCAAAAGAGGGGAGCTTAGGGGAGGGGTGAGGGAGAGAGAGGAAGAGAAAGAGAGAGCAAGAAAAAGGTAACTAACTGCCCAGGGAAGAGAGGAGGGCACGGGAACGTGCCCCGAGAGGGACAGTGCTCTGAAGCTGCTTCAGCTAGAAATGTGGATGACGTGTTATTTAAAGACAGCAATTCAGAGGAAAAGGAATGTATTTTAATATGATAATGTGCTTTCGGTCTGTTGGTTTCATTTGCACGGGGTGTTATCGAAGGTTTCGAGGAGATAATGATACCAAATAGATAAATGCTGGTCAAATAGATGATAAATGCTGATCAGTTAGTTTTGGTAGCAAATTAATTATTTCTGCTGGGGTACTGTTTTTAACATTAATTTGTTA
>VMDR010025971.1:0-14228 GCA_007922815.1 Macrotus californicus
CTTAATGCTGTATTGAGCCAGAACCTGGCAACTATACAAATAAACAAACAACTGATCTAACATAATAAATTAATTTAGAGCTAAGTTGGGTACTGCAAAGGAAACAAGCCCCCACCAGTGAATATTAATCTCCTACCTTAGAGGAATCATTCAAAGAAAATTACATACAGGCTAACATAATCACCTTGGTTTCACACTATTTTTCTTCATTTATATTTACATAGAAATTAGGAAAAATAGTAAGATTCTCTTAAATTTGCTATTAACATATAACATAAGAGGCATTTTTCTAATTTTACAATTGCTTACTTGCTGCAATTACTATTATCTTCATCATATGAGAGTTTTATCGTATCATAAGGGGTATTTGTCTTTTCAAATCTTTAAAGACCCTAATTCAGAATCTTTATTAAAAGATTTTTAATTATATTTTATTGATTATTCTATTACAGTTGTCCCATTTTTTTCTTCTCTTTATCCCCATCCACCTGGTACCCCCATTCCCTCCAGCATTGCCCCCCTAACTTGGTTCATGTCCCCCATATTCCCCCTTTCCCCTCCCCACTGATCACCCTCCATGTGATCTCCATTTCTGTGATTCTGTTCCTGTTCTAGTTGTTTGCTTAGTTTGTTTTTGTTTTTTTAGGTTCAGTTGTTGACAGTGGTGAGTTCGTCATTTTACAAACACAGCCAACCACACCTATGGGGCTTTTAGTTTCTCAAGATTAAGAATTCATGGACAACAAAGATCACTACACATATGAAGGAACTTCCTTTATGAACACAAGTAAAACAACAAACAAAAAGAACTAAGGGGAAAACAGACAAAGTAGGGAATAAAGCAATAGGATTAAATACACTTAAATGTCCCTTTCATCTCTAAAATTATTTAGTTAGATGAGTTTGAGTGATGTCGCACAGTCCAATTATTAAGATCAATCCAGAAGCCTAAATTGATGAATTAGACAGAAACTGCAGTTCAAACAAGGTTACAAAGGAAAAAAATATATTGGTTCATTTATTTGAAAAGGCCAGAAATAATGTTAGTTACATACATGATTGGATTTAGAGGTCCAATAATGCCATCAGAACTTGGTTTTTCTCCAGCTTTTGGCTCTGTCTTCCACCTAGTTGGCTTCTTTCTCTGGCTTCACATAATGGCCCCTGACAGCTCCAGGATCATCATCTCCCAGGATTATCTCTAACTGGACTGTTTTGGCTGCCACATAAAACCCTGAATTACTGCAGCCTGAGGTTCATACTCAGCCCTGATTGGATTGTGACTTGCACGCCTACTGCAAAATTTCTGTTATTTTCAACTGAGTGAATTTTAACTAATACAGATTTTGATGCAGGAAATGAGGCAGAATAGAAAGCATACTGGTTTAATAGAAGATGAAGGATTTGGAACAGAGAAGACTCTGTCTCCCCTACTCTTTCTCTCTGGTAGTCTTATTGAAGATGCTAAACTACGGCCTCTTTTGAGCTGAAACTCAGTCTATGTGCCTATGACAGCTATAGCAACTAGGGACTTGGAAAGAAACGTGTAGAGTGTTTTTAATGCTTCTTGAGGCCATCAATTAAGTCTTACAAGAAAGAGACAAAACAGGCTGAATATGACCCTTTATAAGCACAGAGGGAAGACAAAAAAGCTTGATTAAGAAGGCCCCTTTTGGTAATCCAAAATGATAGAATATTGTAGGCTAGGAAAATTGAATTATCTGCCTTAACAAATATTAATACTGGTACAGATTGGGAAGCAGGCGATTTGGAAGGATGTAAGATAGATGCACAAGAAAAACTTCAGACTCAGGCAACCCCTATTAAGTATTCTCTGCCTGAAAAGGTTACAACATATTGATGTCCACCAACCCAAGGCTATTGCTTCAAATCTCTTCCAGGGACAGGCCATTACACTAAGATTCTAAGAAACAGACATGTTGCTAGGAGACCAAAATCCCAAACTCAAAAACCATGACTCCACTAAAATCTCCTGGTATGGTACTACAGGGAAAATTACAAATACTTATGGACTGAGCTTGACCATAAAGAGCTATGATTTAAATCTTAGATCCCTTGGCCACCCACTAATGGAGAGTAAGCGACTAAAGCTGTGTAGCCCCAGAAAGAACATCATACGACTGCCTATCTCACATGAAAGACAATAGAGAAGAGCGAACTTCCCAGCAGGTGTCGCCATAAGAAATGCCCAAACCTATAGATAAATTTTTTGCTTATTTAAGCCAAACTGGTGACATGTGCCAAGCAACAAGATCTCAAGTGCTTGAGAGAATAACAGTTTGCAGTTTCTTTTATGTATTTGAGATTAAGGAGGGAACAGGCAGGCGGAGAAAGCAAGGCAGAGATCAGATTGCAGGATGGCTAAGATGATGTGCTCTCTTAGGGGTGGTCACGTATTAGAAGGAGGGGTCTGAAAAAGTGGTCACATATGAGGGGCAACACCCCAAAGAACAGAATTATTTTCTGGAGAACAAGCCCTTGTAGTACAGGTTTCCCCTCCACTAGGTTAGTGTTCTAGGAACCCATCTGTATCAGTGTATCAGCTGGTGTTGTTTTGAGAGGCCATGTTCAGCTTCAGCGATTTTTTTTTAATTACTGTTTCCATGCATTTTCCCATTTTACGATGGGCAATTTACGAGCACACCTGCCCACACCACACTGAGTGTTCAGCAGATTTTGACCAAAAATGCCATGACTCCTGTGTCCTACCCTCCCTATTCACCTGATCTCATCCCAAGAGGCTTTTTATTGTTGCCCTGGAAGAAAAGTCCTCAAAGGGAAACACTTTGCCAATGTGGAAAAGGCGACACAAGAAACAGCAGAAGCACTAAAAGGCATCAAAATCAAGGAGTTCAAAAATTGTTTTGAGCAATGGAAAAAAATCTCAATAGGTGTATTGTATCAAATACATATGGAGTATACTTTGAAGGTGACTGAAGTTCAAACATGTAAGAATAAATACACAATTTTTCATAAATAGATTCTGGGTTTTTTTGGGTCCTCCCTCATATTAGAAGGGTCTAGAAAGGGGATATTTCAAGGGTATGTTGACCTAGATGTACAGAAACAACAGATAGGGATTGGTTATGGTAAAAATAAGCCTTTTACTTTCATAAGAAGTTTTATAAGAAGTTATAAGCCTGGGGCATGACTGCCCAGTTAGGAATTTAGATCAGACCACCCTGTGAGGTTACTTTCCATAGAACCCCTTTTTCCTCCATGGTGGGGTAAGAGAGGAAGACTGACAAGTGAGTTTATTCCAGAGAGCAGAATTGGATGCTGTCATGTGTAAAATAAGAAGTCACTAGCCACTATCAAGTCATAAAACTCACTGTTTCCAGCCAGCAGGCTGTGGTTTATGCCATGTATCAGTGAACCATGGGTGCTATTGTCCTGTTCCTTCTTTCTTTCTTTTTGTGAGCACTCTATATTATTTTCTTAAGAGGGGTCACTTTATTTATTTATTTGTTCATTTGTTTTCCCTTTTTCCCTTGTTGTTCAAATCCAGTTGTCTCCATTTCCCCCCACCCCAGCCATCCCCACCTCCCACCTTCAACTGTCCTTTTCCAAGTAGAATTTTCACTGTGCTGATTCAGTTCTCTCTCCATTACTTTGTAGTGTCTATGTTAAAGGTAGATGACAGCATTTTAGCCTTAATACAATGAGAAGACACATGTAGATGTGATGGGAAGAACAGCTGCTCAGCCATGGACCTGGAGTGAAAACAAGGGAGACTTTGAGCCATCCCATTCTGAGAAAGAGTGAATATATTTCCTGCTACTGGGAGCACTTTAAGGGTGTGTATTTATTTGAGAAGGACATAATTTTGGATACTGAGCAGTTTAAGAGACTATATTTAACATTTGGTCAAAAGACTATTTTAACATTTGGTTAAGCCCTCAATATCTATCCCAAATTTTCCTCATTATATAATAGCAGTAGAGTTTGACGATTAACCCCTGTTTCAGAAATAGTTCCTGAATTGACCAAAACAATGAGAATAATCTCTTCTCCCTTGCTGGGCAATTAGTTCAAAACCCAGAGTCAAGCCAATCAGCGAATTCTTTTTATGCCAGTAATTCATTCAGGATGAGGGTGGGACCTAAATTGTCCTCACAAGAGAAGGTACGCATTTATTTTGAATTTTTGGTGCAAGGTTGTTTTCTTTCCCAGTGGACGTGAATAGGAACCAATAGGTAGAAGTCAACACAGATAATAGAGTAGAAAGAGGGAAAGCACATCTGAGAAGAGAGAAAGAGAGAAGGGGTAAAGGGGGAAGAGAAGAGAGAGAGGGGAAAAGAAAAAGAAGACGAGAGAGAGAGAGAGAGAGAGAGAGAGAGAGAGAGAGAGAGAGAGAGACTGTTTATCTGGAGAACCTGCCTCAAGTCTTCCCCATCTCAGTGACAGGTACAACCACTTAGCCACTGAATGGTCCTGCCATTTACCCAAGTACACCTGCCGATACCTAGAAACCATTCTTCATTCAGCTTTTATTCATCCCACACCATTCACTGAACTCATCAGCCCATTGACTCAGTACTTCCTTCCAGCATATATCAAATCAACCCACTTCTCTCCATCTCCAATGCCACCACTTCAGTCAAGTTACTGGACTCCTGAAAATTCTAACTGGTTCCCCTGCTTCCACTCAGTCCTTTCCAACACAATTTGAATGTAGCTTTTAGTGTGATCTTTTGAAACCATAAATCAGATGCCACCCTCCTGCTCGAAAGCCTCTGGTGGCTTACGATTGCACTTGATCTTACCATGGTCTACAGGGCCCCATAAAGTGATGCGTCTCTATCTGTCCAACTTCATCTAATTCCCTCCTTGCTCACTTTCAGCCACATCAGTCTCCTCTCTGTTCTTCAGATATACCAACCTCTGTTCCCCTCTGGAATTTTGTACTTTCTGGAATGATCTATTTACCTGCAGCTTTTTATGCAGCTAGTTTATTCTCACCATTCACATCTCCTCAGATTGGCTATACCCATCCCCTCTAGTAAGTCTCATCATTTAATCATATAGTGCTTCCTACCAGTTCATCATAATCTACAATATCAGTCTATAATTGTTTTTTATTTATTGTGTCTTACTCCCCAAATATAATATAAGCTCCATCAAGATAAGAAACTAGTCTTTAGAGTTAATTGATATTTCTAGGTCCAAGTACAACGGTAGTTCTTAATCATGCTCCAAAAATATGCTGAGTAATTTCATCTATTCATTCAGTAAATATTTATTGAAGTCTTAGAAGGAGGTGTTCTAGGCAGAGGGACTATAGCAATGAATGAAAGGGCCAGAATCACTACCTTCATGGAGCTGACCTCCTGAGAAAAGGCAGAGACAAAACAAATGGTATCTCATAAAGAGAATATTTTGATAAAAACAGCCCATCGGGCATCTGTTCAAAATATTATCTGTTTCGCAGAACTTAGACAAGGACTAGATGCCAAGAAAACACTAGGCAGTTTGGTGTATACCGGCCCTTCCAAACAAGCCCTTAGAACCTGTGAATGCTGTCATACGTACTGGAGAACCACAGAAGTGTCCATTACCCTGACACATACATAAGAGGCTGATATCATCTATGGACCCCTGGGAGGAAAGCTGTTAAATGCTTGCTCACTGAGAGAATGAGATGGGCGAATATACAATAGCCAAACCACTGTGAAGATTCACAATCTTAATTATTCCAAGTCCAAACAAGTCATCAAGATGGAGTGTGACATACCGATTACAAATGCCAAAATGCTGAACCAAAAAGAAGCTGAAGTTGTGTTGAAAAGAGAAAAACACAATAAATAGAACAGCAGATTAGATTACTGCCTATCAGCAAAGCAGACGATAGCACTGGCCACCAGCTGTGGAAATGCTGTTAACAAATGGCACGCCACCCCAACCCATCACATCCTTTCCTTGCCAAGGCTCCTGTCGGTGCACAGCTGGGCCTCTCTGGCAAAGCGGTTGATATTCTCTCTCAATTCATTAACAATTGCTTCTCTTTGGTTGATACCGAGGACCAAACAGTTCTAACATTTTTCATAGCTGATAAAATTAATTGCCAAATCTAGACTTCGGGAATTATTTTCCCAATAAACCCTTGCCCAGATTTAAGATCATATCCGTCTTCAATGTGACTGTTCACAAGCTCTAATGACACCTGCAAGTCACACACTTCCACCTCCGTGTGTCACGTGGTGCGAGAGGTTCTGCTTGGCACGGAGTGTGTCAAAGCCACATGCGAGTGGAGAAGAATCTAAGCAAATGTTACAAGCAAACAACAACGAAAATCATAATAATGTTTACAAAACTAACAATGATTAAGCCAGGCACTTTACTAAGCACTTCATTATGCATTATCCCACTCAGGCCTCACAGCAGCCTTGTAAAATAGCTACAATTACTTTCTCTACTTCACAAAAGCAGGAAACAGGCAAGGAGGAGACACAGACACCTGAAGTGCACACCTACTGCTGTTCTGTAGGAGACAGGAAAGCAAAGTGGGAGGGAAAAAAGAAAAGTAGCAGAACAGCAAGTAGTGGACTGACCACTTGTGGTTTTATTAACACACTTTACCGGCATAGAGTTCAAGTTGATTGTAAAGAAAAAAAGCAGTCCCTTTCTTTAAGAAATCATGGGAAGTGGCTTGCTATGCTTAGTAACCGGCACTTCTTGTTACTCGCTGTCAACACTTAGCAAGAGTAGAATACTTCCTCGTCACTGCGATGTTTCTCTTAACCTACTCACAAAGGCATTGACAAGCCAGGCCCCACAGAAATGGTGCACATCCACCTGGGACCTGAGGGACTCTTAAAGTTTTAAGATATTTAAAGTGTACAATGTGATGATTTGATATACAAATTCATTGTGAAAGCATTCCCCCCATCAAGTTAATTAACATATCCATCAACACATATATGGACCTTTTTGTGTGAGTAGAACATTTAAGTTTCACTGTCTTAACAAATTTCAATGACACCATTAGCTGTCATCAACTATAGTTACCATGTTATACATTAGATCTTCAGACTTTATTTTATCATTGAAAGTTTGTAAGCATGTACCCTTCCACCACCACTCCCGATTCCCTCCACCCGCCAGCCACCGGCTCCTGGCAAGCATTTTTCTCTTCTGTTTCTGTGAGTTGGGTTTTTTCTAGATCCCACCTTGTACATACAAACAATGGAGGATGACTCAGCATTAAAAAGTAATGAATGACTGATGTTATGAACATGGATGATTCTCAGAATAAATAGGCTGCATGAGAAGAAAAGCCAAACAAACAGAAAAGGGTACGTACTACACAACTGCATTCATATAAAGTTTTTGGAAATAAGGCATACTGACAAAAGCAGACCAGGTTTTGCCTGCGAATGAGGAAAGACCTGCAAAGGACACAAAGAAAATTTGGAAGTGAAGAGTGTATTCATTATCTTAATTACAGTGGTGATTTCACAGGTATATTTATGTATCAAAATATCATGTTATGTACTATAATGCAAGTAGTTTATTGAATGTCTATTACATTTCAATAAAGCTGTTTTAAAAAATAATAAGCAAAAACTGCCTAAAGTATTTCCTGTGCTCTTTCCATTTTCCTTTGTCTTGGAGGATGCAAGACAAAAGGTATGACCTTGTTCTAATGTGACTGGTACCTAGGGACTCACCAAGAGATATTGGCAGAAACACTGAAGGCACAGTACCTCGGTATCAAACTTCACCCCGCAGAGCTGTGGGAAGAGACTAACGGCACAGAGCAACGATACTACTGATGTTCGACCAAATTGCTTCAAGAGATGCTTGCGGGGATCATCTGGGTAATTTGATCTGCCCCCTCCTTCCTTCAGACTATGGAAGTGTAGATGCATTGATTCTCATCATCTTCCCTGTTCCCAATTCATCCCAAACCCAGAAATCCTTATGAATCTCAAATAAGTGTTAAGTTCCTGCATAAGATACATGGAAAGTCAAAACGTAAGAGTCATAAAATGATACTCTTCTAATGTTACCATGCTATATAGCTCCCTTGATTGCCACTGAATGTATTAAAAGAAGATCAGACCTACATCTCACACCAACTGGTGTTGTGTTTCCAGAAAGGCATATGCTGTGTCACTGTGCCACTTAAAACAGAGTCAGAGGAATGAGCCACAGAGGTTTGCTGAGTCAGGGACTGTTACACAGCAAGTGTTCTGAGCCCTGCCTGCAGGCACTACAGGGTTGTGGAGTGGGGTGAGCCTGCAGGTGTTTTACAGTCACCAGCTACCTGCTTGTTTAAGGTCTGTTCATTACTGCTGGCTTTTCTCCTGTGCAACACAGCTTAATGGGCCTGCGAGTCAACGCTTAGAGCATGGAGGAGAACAGGAGCTTCCCAGAAAGGTTGAAAGAGGAGAAGTCTTCTGAAGATGCAGAAAAAAGGATGGTAGCCCTCCTGCCTCCCCTCCACAGAAGAAAGCAAAGGGTGCTTACCTTGTGATTAAGAGTCTACACAATTAAAAATTTTAAGTGGCTGATTGAAGGATAACGTAGCAGATTTTATTCAGCCTAGAACACCTCCAGGGAAATTCAGCTTTCCTTTATTACATTTATTGCATGTACACATTTTCCCTTAGAAATAAAATATAACCTTTGTACAATTGCTTTCAAATGTATTTCCTCTTTACTCTAATAATTGTACTCATGACACATCTGTAGCAAATTAAAATGTTCCTTTTAAAAATGCACAGAGTTATCAAGAAACTGATATAAAATATGAATATATAAGATGAAAAAAATCTGTTGCTAACTATCCATTTTCTAAGTACCAAGTGGTATTCACACATCCTTGCTACTGATTTACCTTTCAAGTGATTACCATTACCAAATCATTAAATAATATATACAGGGTAGGGATGGCGGTATGGAATCTCAAAAAGACGTTTACTCATTTTTTAATAATTTAAATATTTTATTGCTTATGTTATTACAGTTGTATAATTTTTGCCCTTTGCCCCCTCCACCCAGCCCACCTACCACTCCCACAGTCAACCCTCACACCTTGTTCATGTCCATGGGTCATGTATAAAAGAGGTCTCTCCAGAAGATATCCAGCCATGTAACGTGAAAAATAGAGACATTTACTGAAGAAGATATAAGATATGAGAAACATTGCACATAGGACAATGACATCTCAGTGCCCTTCAAAGTAGGCACTTGGGACCTCACACAGTTCTCCCCACCCCCATCAGTTGCCCCATTGTATTTTCCTGAATCTCATCCACGGTCTGAAATATCTTCCCTTTCAAAGGTGATTTTTGTTTTTGGAAAAAGCCAGAAGTTGCAGGGCACCATATCTGGGCTGTAGAGGTGCTGAGTCACCTGGGTGATTTCATGTTTCACCAGAAAACTCTGCACAAGATGTGATACGTGAGCGGGTATGTTGTCGTGATGAAGCTGCCAATCACCAGTAGCCCATAACTGCAGCTTTCTGAATCATCCGAATAGTTTCCATGGAGGAATGTTCAAGCTTAACGCAAAATTTGATCAGATTTGTTGCTCTATTCGTTCAGTTGTTTTTAATGCATTGGCCACACAGTGCACATGCTCACTCAATGGCATCTACCACCCTCACTGACTAGTACAGTGAAGTCACCATTGTTCACACATGCACATTCCAGTCCACTCTCCCTGGCTGCCAGGTTACATATATGTCGTGCAAACCATTCTTGTTATATTAACCAAGGTTGGACTTCTTCCAGAAAGATTTCATATGTACTAATCTCTTCAACTTCTTTCAACAAGTCCTCACCTTGCCCCTCCTGTCTTACAGCTATCAGTCTATTCCATGTTTCTATGCTTCTGATTCTGTTTTGCTTGTTAGTTTATTTTGCTCATTAAACTCCAGTTATAAGTGAGATCATATGGTATTTGCCTTTCACCAACTGGCTTATTTCACTTAAGATACTAGTCTCCAGTTCCATACATGCTGCTACAAAAAGTAAGAATTCCTTTTTTTACTCTTGCATAGTATTCCATTGTACAAATGTACCAAGATTTTTAATCCACTTATCCATTGATGTGCACTTAGCGGGTTTCCAAATCTTGGCTATTGTAAATAACACTAATATGAACATAGGGATGCATATATACTTTTGAACTGGTGTTTCAGAATTCTTAGGATATATTTCCAGAAGCGGAATCACTGGGTCAAAAAACAGTTGGTTTCTAGTTTCTAGCCATTGTGATCTGAGAAAATGCTTGATATGACTTCAATGTTCTTGAATTGTTAAGACTTATTTTGTGTCTTACCATGTGGTCTATCTTCGAGAATGACTCATGTGCACTTGAGAAGAACGTGTATTCTGTTGCTTGGGGGTGAAATGTTCTGTAAATGCCAATTAAATCAATTTGATCTAGTGTATTGTTTAAGGTCACTGTTTCCTTGTTGATATTTTGTCTGGAACATCTATTCGTTGGTGACAGTGGGGTGTTAAAATCCTCTACAATGATTATATTGTTGTGGATCTCTTCCTTAAAGTCATACAAAATTTTATTTATATATTAGGTGTTCCTATATTGGGTGCATATATGTTTACAAGGGTTATAGCACAGGTGGCAAACACAAGGCCCACTGGCCAACTCTGGCCCTCCACTTTGTTTTATCCGGCCCAGCACTTTGTTTCTACCTGGCGGCAGTGCTGAGCTCTCACTGAACTGTCAAGGAGTAGTTACACATTTATACAGTCCTAAACTACATTCGGCCCTTTGAAGGCAACCACGAGGCTGATGTGGCCCCCCGGTGAAAATGAGTTTGACACCCCTTGGTTATAGGTCTTGCTGGATTGTTCCCTTTATTATTTATGTAGTGACCTTCTTTGTCACTTGTTGTGGCCTTTGTTTTGAAGTCTATTTTGTCAGATAGAAGTATTGCTACCACAGCTTGTTTTTATCTCCATTTTGCATGGAATATTTTTTTCCATCCCTTCACTTTCAGCCTGTGTAAGTAACTTTTTGTTCTGAGGTGAGTCTCTTGTGTACTAAAAATTTTGGATTCTGTTTTCTTACCCATTCAGCTATCCTTTATCTTTTGATTGGAGCATGTAATCTATTTACATCTAAGATTCTTGATAGGTATTATTCATTGCCATTTTTTCCCTTTGTACCTGTGTTCCTCTCTATATATATTTCTCCTTCTTCTATAGGCAGTCCCTTTAGCATCTCTTACAATGCTGGTTTGGTGATAATGTACCCCTTTAGCTGTTTTTTGTAACAGAAGCTCTTTATTTTGCCTTCCACTTTAAATGAAAGCCTTGCTGGATGGAGTAGTCCTAGTTGCAGGCCCTTGCTTTTCATTACTTTGAATATTCTGTGCCAGTCCCTTCTGGCCTGTAGTGGTTTTGTGGAGAAGTCAGCTGACAGCCTTATCAGAGCTCCCTTGTAGGTAACTAACTGTTCCCCTCTTGCTGACTTTAAGATTTTCTCTGTGTCTTTAAATTTTACTTGTGATGTGTCTTGGTGTGAGTGGCTTTGTGTTCATCTTGATTGGGACCCTCTGTGCTTCCTGAACTTGTGGGACATTTTCCTTCACCAGGTTAGGGAACTTGCCTCTCATTATTTCTTCAAACAGATTTACTATCCCTTGTTCCCTTTCTTCTCCTTCTGGTATCTCTATGATGCAAATATTGTTATCTTTCATGTTGTTCCAAAGCTCCCTTAAACCATATTTTTTCTTTTCCAGTCTTTTTTCTTTTTTCTTTGACTGTGTGTTTTATATTTCCTACCTTCCAAATTGCTCATATGATCCTCTGCTTTGTCTAGCCTGCTTTTAATTCCTGCTAGTGTAGTCTTCATTTCAGATATTGCATTCTTCAGTTCCAACTGGTTCTTATTCATAATTTATATGTCCTTCAAAAACACATTTATTGTTTCTCTTTTTCATGTTCACAGTCCTTACAGTGATAACGATTATCAGAAATTAAGATTATTTGATGAAATCCTTAACTTCCTGTTTTTCAATGATAATAATTTTTTTTGTAGGTTTTGAAATGTAAAATATAAAGGAGGAAAGGACTAGAGACTGTTGGGGAGGTGTGGTCAAACCTACAATAACAATGGCTAAATTTGTTGAATGCTTACTATTTTCCAGGCATTAATCCCTTTTAACACTGCCCTTCTCCGTGTGGTTGGCATTTTTTCCTCATTTCAGATACAAAAATTTGGATTCAGCAAGATCAAGCTACTTGCCTACAGTCGTACTTTTAGTAAAGCGACTGAGTTAGGAACCAAAGCCAGGTCTTAGTGAAAGAAGCACACGTTATTTTCTAAGTGAGAAAAAATAAATTACAGAATACTGAGTTGAAACATTCTAACACACTGTCAATTCTTATATAGAAAAATAAGCTGATTTACTTCAGCGAGATCGAATTTTAAAAGCCATATGTTTATGCCCCAAATGCACCTAAATTCTACAATCTATTCAGGGACACCATCTTTTCCCACATGGCCAGTCTGATGATGAGGAGCCTACTTGTTATTTCCCTCACCATTCTGTTCCTAGAAATCAAATTTGAGAATTTGATTTTATTCTTTTATTCTGCCCAGTGTTCTGCTGTGGCTCTGAAAACAATCTTTGGAATACTCAGATTTTCAAGAGGAGTATATGTAGACATAAGACCTCAGTCTGGAAAAAAATGCTACCACACTGTATTTAACAAAATATAAAACCTCTTTCATAAAGTTCTGGAATTCCCAAGTCATTATCCTTCTGGGGGAATTTTCTTATCCACTTATAGAAATGTAACCTTTTATTCTCATTCCACAAGATGTTCATTCATTTCACATGCCCACTGCACATTTTTCCATTCAGTGGAGAATATGGTTCTTTGTTGTTTGGCTCTTCTTCAAACTGGATTATTGAAGGATGTTTCACACTTAATGACTTTAACTTTCTGAAATAAAACTAGCTCATTCATCTAAAAGAAAAACAAATCATACATGCATACACATGCACATACACTTAAAAACTCCTCAATTTAAGACCCATGTTCTGATGTTATTATGAAGAAGAAAAATGTTACAGATTACGAATTTAAAAGCCAAACTCACCACCAGCATACAGGACTAATACCACTAATATTATGGCAGCTATTGTCCTAGCACTCCTCGAGTCCTTGCATATATTAATTCATTTCATCCTCAAAAGATAGGTTCTATTATTTTCCCTACTTAATAGATGATGAGAAACACAGATAAAATAATTTGCATAGAATCATATCTCATCAATAAAGACCAGATCCAAACTTAAGGTATCTAGTTCCAGAGTACTAGGGTTTTTTGTTGTTTTTATAATGTTCTTCCTTTGTTACCCACTAGTACAAATAAAATCTAGAACTAACAATGGCAACCAATTTTAATAACTAACAATTTTGATGAAGTGGTCTGTAGTATTCCAAATTATCCACCTCTAGCTTAACTTTTAATTACCAGCAGTACCCACTGGCATGGAACAGGGAATTAAGACCACCTCCCAAAACTGTAAAAAGTATTAAAGACAAAAAGAAACAAAGCTTTGTCTCTTTTATGTCTGTTCACTCAGATTTCATTTTATTCTTCAAAAAATTTACATTTACCAAACCCAGATATAAAAGGTGATAATAGAAAAACTGTGCTGTGAATTACTTGAAAACTTGTTATTAAAACTGAATTACTTGTTATTTTTGAGAAAATGTTACTTTAGGGAGAAAATAAATGAGCTTGCTCATTTTGGCCCGTCTGTGTTGCAGTCCACCTTAGAAGGTAATGCACAAGTTGAGCATTTATTTGCTCTGCATAAGTTGAATTCTTTCAGAGTAAGTGTTGCCAATAAAATTCACACTGAGATCTTGATGTTCTTAGCAAAATCCAAATAAATCCTTTTTGCTCCAGAAAAGAAACTTTCTGTCAGACTTGAGCGCACATGTGGGTGAGAACATACCTGGTGATGCTGTCTTTGGCTATATTTCCTTGACACATTTGTTCCCTAGAGAAACTACAGCTTCTAAATATTCCATTTATAATGTTTGTGTTGTCTATACTATTTTGCTTAATTGAAAGTCTTCCAATCTGAAAACATTTATTTCCAATAAGGAAGTTTGTGTCTTAGTATCCCCACCATTAATTCTATAAAAATTCTGAGTACTCACTATAAGCAAGGTATTACATTAAACACTAAAATAATAAATAACAAG
>VMDR010025972.1:0-14230 GCA_007922815.1 Macrotus californicus
AAGAGTGCATCAGAGAGGTTGTTGGGGTACCACACGTTTCTAGGGGGCTGGAGCATAAGCTTAAAAAGAGAAGTAGGATACAGTGCCAGTAAACTTTCCTAATTTACATATGAGCCTAGAAAATGTTTCATAGTGATGATGTTTTACATTAGCCTCTGTGCTAAATACTCAGGATAAAAAGGTGTTTCTTACTTTGGAGCTGGTCTAGAAGACCAGTGCTGTTCAACAGAAATATACTGTGAGCCACATATATAACTTTAAACCTTTTCAATTTATTTTTTAACATATATGAAGTAAAGTTCACTTCTTTTGATAGGCAATTCTGTAAGTTTTGGGAAATCAATTCTGTGTTATTTTTTATTGTTCTCGTAACAAAATACACAAATTTAGTGGTTGCAACACAAACTTTATAATTTTACAAATGTACAAATTCTATAAATCTTAAAGTTGTGTAGCTCAGAAGTCTGACACAATTCACACTGGGCTAATATCAAGGCACTGACAGGGCTGCATTACTATCTGAAGGTTCTGGGTGGATCCCCTTCCTTACACTTTCCAGCTTCCCATGTTTGTTGGCTTTGACTCCCTTGCTCCATCTACAAAGCCAGCCAAGGCAAGGTGAGCTCTTCTCCAATCCCTTCACTGTGACCTCCTTTCCACTTTCCTCTTCCTCTTTTAAGGATATTGTGACTACACTGAGCCACCTGAATAACCCAGGATAATCTCCCTATTTTAAGATCAACTAATTATAAACTCTAATTATATCCACAAAATTAACTCCCCCTGGCCATGTAACCTAACATATTTATTGGTTCTGTGGATTCAAAAGTGAACATCTTTGAGATCTGTTATTCTGCCTATCACAAATGTATAGAATCATGTAACCAATGTCACTGTCAAGACACTGAACAGTTCTATCCCCTTCAAACAAACCTTTCTTTCTTCTCCTTTGTACTCATAGAGTTGTACCCCAACTCTAACCTCTGTGTAACACTAATGCGTGAAATCATCCTTTTTGTTTGTCTTTTCCAGATGTCATATACATGGAGTCATAGAGTGGTAGCTCTTTGAGTCTAGCTTTTTATTATTTTAAAAGATTTTATTTATTTATTTATTTATTTTTAGACAGAGGGGAAAGGAGGGAGAAAGAGAGGGAGAGAAACATCAATGTGTGGTTGCCTCTCGCACACCCCCTACTGGGGACCTGGCCTGCAACCCAGGCATGTGCCCTGACTGGGAATCGAACCAGAACCATTTGGCTCCCAGGCCTACACTTAGTCCACTGAGCTACACCAGCCAGGGTTGAGTCTGGCTTTTTTAAATTAGCATAATAAAGTTTTTATCCATCTTTGGCAAGTATCAATAATCTCCCTTTTTTTTAGGAGTGTACCATTTATTTTTTCACCAGCTGAAGGTTATTGAGTTGTATCCAATTTTGGAAATTATGAAAGAATCTTCTTATAAACATTTATATAAAGGTTTATATGTGAACATAAATTTTCATTTCAGTAAACACCAGTTGTGAGATGGGGAAGGGAGGTCATAGAGTAAATGTATGGTTAACTTCCAGACTGTTTTCCAAAGTAGTTGCACCATTTTGCATTCCCATAAGCAATGTCTTGGTTCCAGTTGTGAAACATCTTCATCAGCACTTAGTATTGTTGTTTTTGTTTATTGCAGTCATTCTAATAGGTATGGAGTTATAGGGAACCTATCCACGCGTGATGTGATCTTGTAGCTCAGCTCTGGTTCTGAACGCAGATGTGTATGGCGTGCAGAGAACATCCGTGAATAGGTCTCCCATGGGGAATCAGGCCTGTGTTGTACCTAGGCCGCTTTGAGACTTGCTCTTGCTAAAAACTCCCTCACCTTGAATTGAGGAAACAAATGTTTACTGCATATCTTTAAAGTAACTTCCTAAAATCTATGCTAAACCTCTCAAGTTTGGGTGTAACCAGTTCAACCTCTTTTCCCTTTACATTTGCAAATGAACTTTATCTTAAAGGGATTAGCAACATTCTTTCTTTTGTTATGGTAACCAGCTAAAGTGAACCTGTGCATAGTTAATAAGAACCATCCTGGATACAATGTACCTAGAGTGTCAATAACAGCCTGTCCAGGCGAGGCGTCCAGTCCCAGTCTCTCTCTGAGAAAGAGTGGCCACACAGGCTGGCCCTTTCTCACACTCTCACCCTTTCCCTGGTCCTCTCTCTGGCCCTTTCTTGCCCTCACACACTCTCTCTGGATCTCTCTCTCTCTCTCTCTCTCTCTCTCTGAGAGAGCGGCCATGCAAGCCCTAGCACTGTCTCACTTAGAGAGTGGCTCGACATCCCTTTTTCTCCACTGGATTCCTTTAGTCCACGTGAATTTGTTCATCACTTCTCCGGGGATATAGGACAACCATTCCACAAAAACATGTGGTCCTGCCGAATGGGACCGCAACATCTGGTGCCTGAACAGGGACGACAGGAGGCTTTGAGCTGCAGTTGTGGAACCAACACACCAACGGGTGGAAACTCTTGCATAAGCCCAGGTAAGGGCCGATGACACCGAGGCTTTTCGGTAAGGTCTTAGGGTGTGCTGGAATTCAGAGAAAAAGGGATTTCTTCCTAGGTCGCCCTCTTGCGATCACATTATCTCCGTGTTATTTCTGTGTTATTTCGTGTTATCTCCTTAGTCAGTGGGGAATGCAAATCTCTCTGCTGCATTTCCCCTAGTGGCCACTGCTCATATAACTCCCCTACCACTTACCTGGCTCTCCACGCTGGTATGAGTTGACCAGTGGCCGCTTAAGTGAGAGCAACTTGAACAGACCCACCTTTTAGTTAAACAACAATTAGAAGCAGGTCATATCGAACCCTCTACCAGCCCTTGGAATACGCCTATTTTTGTTGTACCAAAGAAATCTGGCAAATGGAGGCTTATTCACGATTTAAAAAAATCAATGAACCCCTCCAGCCAATGGGCCCCCTACAGCCGGGGGTCCTGAATCCAGCTTGCATTCCAAAGAATTGGCCGCTTTTAGTTATTGACCTAAAGGACTGCTTCTTTACAATCCCTTTAGCAGAAAGGGATCGGGAGCGTTTTGCATTTTCCCTCCCAGTCACTAACAATTCTCAGCCTTTGCAGCGATTCCAATGGAAAGTTTTGCCTCAAGGAATGCTTAACAGTCCAACTATCTGCCAACATTTCATTCATACTGCCATTCAACCAGTAAGAGATCAGTTTCCCGATTCAATTATCTATCATTATATGGATGATATCTTGATTGCAGCTCCCTCACACGATATTCTAGCAAGGACCACTTCCTTTCTTAAAAATTCGGTGGCCTCTGCTGGGCTAGTAATTGCTCCAGAAAAATCCAGAATTCAGAGCCTTGGAAATATTTAGGCTATATCCTTTTTAACAGGACAATTTGGCCCCAAGTAGTTCAAATTATTCCACCCAAGGATTTAACTCTTAATCGCCTCCAGCAACTCCTGGGAGCAATCAACTGGGTGCGACCTAGCCTTGGAATACCTACCCAACAATTAACTCATCTTTTAATGCCCTTAAAGGAGGACCCTCCTTGATGTAATCTACCTAGAATATCAATAAAAGCCTGTCAAGGCAAAGAGTCGAGGTCCCTCTCTCTTGATCATTGAGAGATTGGCTACGCATCCCTTTTTCTCCACCGGATTCCTTTAGTCCACATGAATTTGTTCGTCACTTGTCCGGGGATATAAGACAAGCATTCCACAACAACACACAGTCCTGCCAGATGGGACCATGACATGGAGTGGTACCTATTTTGGTTTTACTTTGCATATCCCTAATGGCTAATGATGCTGTACATCTCTTCATGTGCTTATGTGCCATTCGGATATTGTTTTCAGTGAAGTGTCTATTCAAATATTTTGCAAATTTTATTTGGTTGTTTGTTATCTTATTAATGTGTTTTAAGTGTTCTTTACATATTGTGGATATATGTGTATACACACACACACACACACACACACACACACACACATAAAAAGAGAGAGAGACTCAATTTGCAAATATTTCCTCCTAGTCTATAAATTCTTATTCTCTAATGAGGTCTTCCAAAGAGCAAAAGTTTTAGCTTGGAAAAAGTATTTATCAATTTTTTCTCTTATGGATTGTGCTTTTGCTGCTATATCTGAGAACTCTTTGCTTAACTAAAAGTCACAAAGATTTTTGTTTTTTTGTTTTTTAATGTGGTGAATTAAGTTGACTGACTTTTGAACGTTAAATCACTCTTGTTTCCTGGTATACACTCCACATGGTCAAAAGGTAGTATTTCTTTTTGTTGTTGTATTTACTTCTTTTAATAGATATAATTGACATGTAACATTATATCAGTTTCAGGTTTACAAACATAATGATTTGGTATTTGTATATATTATAAAATGATCACCACAAAAGTCTAGTTAACACCTATTACCATATATAGTTACAGATTTGTTTATTATGATGAAAAATTTTCAGCTTTACTCTCTTAGAAACTTCCAGATATAAAATACAGTATTATTAACTAAAGTCACCATGCTACACATTAAACCATCATGTCTCATTTATTTTATAACTGGGAGTGTGTACCTTCTAACCTCCTTCACTCATTTTGTTCACTTTCTACCCCTACCCATACCCCTACCCCTACCCCTACCCCCCCACCACTGGCAACCACCAATCTGTTCTCTATATCCATGGGCTCAGTTTTTTCTGTTTGTTTGGTTTGGCTTTGTTTTTTTTTTTTTTTTCCCCCTTTATTTTAGATTCCACATATAAGTGAAATCACATGGTATTTGTCTTTCTCTGTCTGATTTATTTTACTTAGCGTAATGCCCTCATCTGTTGTCACAAATGGCAAGGTTTCCTTCTTTTTTATGGCCAAAGAGTATCCCACTATGTGTATACATATATGTGTGTGTGATATATATATGGCACAACTTCTTTACTCACTCATCCATTGAATCCACTGATAGACACACAGGTTATTTTCCTATCTTTAAAAAATGCTGCAATGAACATATGAGTGCATACATCTTTTTCAGTTAGTACTCCCATTTTCTCTGGATAAATACCCAGAAGTGGAGTTGCTGGGTCATATGGTAGTTCTATTTTTAATTTTATGAGAAACCTCTATATGTTTTTCATAGTGGTTGTACCAATTTAAATTCTCAGTTTTTTTATAATAACCATTCAAACATGTGTGGGGTGATATCTCATTGTGGTTTTCATTTGCATCTCTCTAAGAATGGTGATGTTGAGGACCTTTTCATGTATCTGTTGACAATCTGTAGGTCTTCTTCAGAAAAAAAAGTCTATTCAGATTTATATCAGAATCTTTTTGCTAATGAATTGCGTAAGTTTTTTACATATATTGGATATTAACCCCTTATCAGATATATGATTTGCAAACATTTTCTTCCATTTGGCAGGTAGCTTTTTCATTGTGTTGATTGTTTCCTTTGCTGTACAGAAGCTTCTTAGGTTGACACAGTCCACTTGGTTGTTTTTACTTTGGCTGCCTTTGCTTTTGTTGTTAAATTAAAAAACAATCATCATTCACCACATTATGTTAGGTGTTGCTTTTCTGCAGCTAATAGCGTTTTCTCTTGCCTTTTTTCCATAATTTGATTATTATACATCTGAGAACTGCTTATTTTGAATTTATCTGTTTTTTTTTTTTTTACACTGTAATTCATCCTCAAATTCTTTTCTATGCTTTTGTGAAGATATTCCACATATAACCAACTCAGGGATGATTTCAAGAGTTGTCATTTCATATCGAATATTTAAAGATCAACTTTTTCAGCCCTGTTCTCCTGGGATTTCTCCAGTTCCCAGAGGCTCCTTTTCCTGGTTCATTCACCAGAAAGGTAGAGCCTTCTCAGATATTTCATCCCCCACCCCACAATGTTTTATAGTTCTTTCAATTGGGTCTAAATTGAGGTTAAGTGGTAAAAAAAAAGAGAAAAATAACATGTACTGTGCACAGTCATTGAACAACAGGAATATCTTTTTCTGGTTCTTCCGATAAGGAGACAATGTGTCACTCAAGGTTTTAGGTCCTCATATCACCATTACTACATACCTACAGCTCAGTCAGCAGGCTCTGGGCAGGGTGGGAGAGAAGTGAAAAAAGAAGATGGAAGGATTCCACCAACAATCTACAGCATTCAGAGGTCTCTATTACTAGTTCTTTAGTCAAAAAGAGGGAATTACCCCTTAATTTTTGCTTTCAGTGCTTGCCATGCAATCATGAGATTTGGCCCTCCTTCAGGTCAAGATGGAAGGACAAGTTGAACAAAGAAAATATAAATATAGCTCTACCCCTATATTACTCAGATTTTTACTTTAAACCACAATCTACTTGCTATTGCTACTTTTCAGAGATCTCAATATATTCAGAATATTATTTCAAGATGTAATGTGGTTACTAGAAAATTTGTAATTACATATCTTGGCTGTCCAAGAAAAATAAGCTTACTATATAGCCTATCTCGCCTACTGATTACAACCAAAAACTCTAGGGGGAATATGAGAAACAACTACACAACTGAATTTCTATTTAGACTAGATACTATTCAAATGCTAATAGCCACAGGTGACTGCTGGCTACTGTGTTGGACAGCACAGGCCTAGACTCTAGGCAGGGGTGTCCAACCTTTTTGTGTCTCTGGGCCACAGTGGAAGAAGAAGAGTAGTCTTGGGTCACACATTAAATGCACAAACAATAACAAAAACTGATAAGCAAAAAAAATGTTTTTAGTGAATTTGCAATTTTGTATTGGGCCACATTCATAGCCATCCTAAGCTGTATGCAGCCTGTGGGCCACGGGTTGGACAGCCCTGCTAGGGCAACACTTTTCAAACTTTAGGGTACATAGAGCATCTTGTTAAAATTCAGATTATGATTCAGTAGATCTGGGGAGAGAGCTAGCTAATTCTAATATGGCTCATTGTACACTTTGAATCACAAGGCACAAGAGCCAAATGTGTTACTTCTTAAACTAATTTTATATTCCAGATACTTATAGAGGTATGTAGGATGTATCCTAGATGAGGGTTCTGTTTCTACATTATTTCCTCCCTGATAATATGAAACTTCTATCTACCACAAGGCCTTAACCATCAAAGGGAACATGCTTCTCTGGTATCAGCCACAAGTACTCAGTTTTTTTACCTTTTTATTCCACATAAACCACTCCTGATGGGACAAATTAGAGAAATGGCTTCTATAGGTGCCTATCTTTAATCCTTGACAATTTAATCTCCATGGCTTTGATGGCCACTGATAACTTGGTAGGAGGAAGAAACCACCTACTATTTGGATTTTGTAGGACCTATAAGTCATAGTTCTACTGTTAAAGCATTTCTATAAAGGGTTATCTTCTTCTTATAGATGATAGCTAGTCATCAAGAATCATTTGAGGATGTTCTTCGGCAATGTTAGGGACAGTGGCCATTAAAGGAGAATGAAAAATGAGCTGCATTTGGGTAAGAACTTAGCTTTCCCTATTAGTCCGGCAAGCTTGTCTTAGTTGAGTATGACAATCACTTCTCCAAATTTCATAGCACGAGAAGACTTACAGTAGAAGGGAACAAACCTCTCTCCAGGATGCAGTAAATATCCCCTTTCTTGAGCTTTGTTGAGGCCCCATAAAGCATGGGGGACCAGTTTTCAAACCATGTATATAGTAGGTTCTCAACAATTATTTCTGTGACGGAAAACAGAAAACCATTACGCTTTCACTGTTCACAGACTAATTGTTTAATAATTATTCATGCATTCTTTTAACCAGAGTATGTATGTCAATACTTGAATATTTTAGTCCACAGATAGCTCACTGAATTTTTGGGAGATATGCTTACCTTCTCCTCTAAGATTTAGGAAAATATATGGAGACTCCTTCCTTCAATTACCATGGTATATATAACTTTGAGTAAGCCCCGCAGAAAGATTATTAACTATACAAAGTCATGGATTTACCCATATTGTCCATAGAAAATTCATGCTCAATGATACTGGGCAACATCCGGGACTCTGGCACTGGTTTTCCTTTTTCCCTGTGCTGCTTAAGAGAACAGAACTTAACCTCCAGCCAAACCAGTTGCCACTGGGCTACCTAAGACCCTAACCTGTTGGGAGACTGTGTGTTTTAGGGACTGTGAAGGAAATTTTGGGCCGGATAGCCTTGAATCCTGTATGACCTGGGCTACTTAACCTCTGGACTGTGAAGCAAGTGGTTTATTTAGTCCTTTTAAAAAGAGAGCATGAGAAGACCATATGGGATTAGAGTGCAGAACCATGCTGACATAACCAACCTGATCTGTGTTTTTTAAAGCAATATTAAAATATTTCCAGGAAAAATCTGGACTGGCTGTGAATATTACTTTAAGGAAATAAGGAAAGTTCAATTATAAAAGCCAGAGACCTCCTTTATATTCAAAACACCAAAAATCTTTATAGTGATGATAATACCAGTATGTAGGAATCAGTAGAATTTTTTTTAGTTAGTTTGTTTGTTTTTTGTTTTGGTGGGTGGTGCTGATGCCAGGAAAAAATTAGTAAGAGAGTGGATGGGAAGACAAGGAAAGAATTGGAAACCAAACTGGGAGCATTATAGGCAGGTTATCATTGAAAACAACTGGAACTCCATACAGCTGAGAACATCAGGGGAAGCATGTAGAACACACCTCACTGAGAATTATGTCATGCAAAGGGAGAAGACTGAGGACTGCACCCACAGACAGTGACTTTCCAGGACCCTCACCTGCCTTTTTATAAGCTGAGCTCTGTTTCCATTGCCAGAGAAAGCACTCAGAAAGAAAGTCATGGATGCCTACAGTCAGCACACAGAGGATGATGAGGGCCAGGGGATATGGGCGGCACCCTGAGCTTTGCTGCTCTCCTCCAGGTTTTTTAGTGAGCATGGCAATTAGAGGAAGCAGACTTGGCCTTCCATACCTGCCCCAAAGGGAATGCTAGAAGGTAAGGGGAGGAAGGACAATCATTTAAATGACTTGACTCTGAAATCTTGTTAAGTATGAAATCAACTCTGAAGACTAGAACGTTTGACTTATCTGTTTTCATATATGTACTCACATATTATATGTATATAATAACTAACACACTTAATTAAAGGTCTTATTTCTTTTTCCTTTGTAAGTGGATAGATTTGCTATGGTTCAGTGGTTTAAGAGTATCATTTACAACATTTCTATTCTAACTCAAGCAAGAGAAATAGCAGTTTGCTCAATCTTTTTTCTCCATTATATTGGTTAAAAAGACCATCTTTCTCTACACTCCCACAGCTTCCCTTAGTTCTACATTTATCAGAAGCAACCAACCCCAGTGGTGGCCTATTTAACACCAGCACAAAACCTAGAAGGTTTAATTGAAAGCCCTGGCATTCAAACTGTGCTTCATAGCACTCAGAAAAAAAACACACACACACATACAAAAAAACCCCTGTAAATTTAACACCAGTATTGAGTGGAATCCCATGGGTCTTGGGGCACAGAACCCAGGCAGCAAGGTTTGAAAGAGTTGAGAGGCGATGCTCAGGCATCAACAGCTACAATTGGTGACTTAACCTAATAATGTAGCGCAAAGAAATTGTTAACAGTTGTTTAGGTAAGGGACTGTCATATCATATTAAAACAGGCTCTCTTCCAATTAATAATAGAAAGGGATTATAGCAACGACCTGTTCCTTTTTTGAAAAATAACTGGTAATTATTCAAGAAACAAAGAAGACAAGCAAGAGTATTTTTCTGTCATCTTTTTTTCTGACACCTCTCAATGATTACCCAGTGTTTAGAACTAATGTCATTTTCCTCCCCACAATACACAGTTAGAAGGTTTTTATTGCTATAATTTCTACCACTGAAACAAAGCCAGTGCATTTTATATAATTATACTTCCATTGATTAGAATGTCCATTTCTGAGTTACTAAAGAGATACTATGCATTGAAAAAGTAAACCTGAATGCACCAACTAAGAGCCCCATGAGATAGAAAGGGGTATCACCGTGTCTACCTTAAGTAAACCGGGAGACTGTTTCTGTGTTGACATTCCATTTTTAGGCTAATGTTTTTAAAAATTGCTTTTTTGGAGGTACCTTATGTATACATATATATCAAAATGTTAACCTTTATTCCTCAAAATCACTCTTCAGAGGAATTACAATTTACTTCTAATTGATCACTTCTCTGATCTCAACTTTCAATACATGTAACTGCTAAAAGTCATTAGTGAGTAAATAGGTAGATCTGTTAAAATAACAAGAGACAAATGCTCCACAGAGACCCAATGCACTAACTGAATGGTCACTGATGGATATTGAATATCCAGCAAATAATAATGTGGATAGTGATGCACTCTGTAGTTATACATTTAGTCATTATGTTCACAAACATTTATTGACCCTGACTTTGTGTGTAGAATTGCTTTTGGGGACTACGAAAAAATACTCTACTTCCCTTCTTTATTTTTCCCCATTGCACCTATGACTACCATATATACTATCTATTGTTTTTACTTTCTTTATATTATCGGTTTTTCCCTGCTAGAGTACAGGCTTTTTAAATCAGAGATTACATCAGATGCTGCCAGCATCCCACTTTTATCTTCTGTTATGAGTTGTATTGTATCTCCCAAAAGAAGATATCATGAAGTCCTAACCTCTAGTATCTTAGAATGTATCCTTATTTGGAAATAGGGTCCTTACCAAGATGATCAAGTAAAAATGAGGTCATTAGGGTGGGCTCTAATCCAATATAATGGTGTTATAAAAAGGGGAAATTTGGACACAGAGATAGACATGTACAGAGGAAAGACGAAGTGAGAACACAGGGAGAAAGCCATTTGTCATCAGACGATTAGAGTGAAACTTCTATACTCCAAAAAATGCCAGTGATTGCCAGCAAACCACCAGGACCTAGAAAGACACAAAGAAGGATTTCCCTACAGGCTTCAGAGAAAGCATGGCCTTACCAACACCTTGAATTCAGACTTCAAGCCTCCAGAACTTTAAGACAATAAATTTCTGTTGTTTTAAGCCATCCACATTGTGGTACTTTATTATGGTACCCCCAGGAAACTAATACACTCCTTTAATTCAACATTTCAGTTGACACTGGCCCACCTTTCATCACGTATAATTATTTGCCTGAGAACTTTCTCCAGCTGCTGGAACCCACTTTTGCAGAGGGGCCCAGGAATTAACATGACCTTCCTGTAAGCAGCCCTGTGGGAGCTAGTAAAAGTATAACACTCTACTCCTTTACCCCTTGAGTGGGATAACTCTGAGAAATGTTATCTGCCCTGTTTCGCAGGTTCCCCAACAGGACCAAGCTCCAATTCTCCACAGTATTTAACTTCCTGGAAAACATACCCCTTACTGACTCCATACTTTGTTGTCCCACTTCCTCACTCCCCTGCTGCAATTCCTGATACCACCTCACAAGTATATGACTTGCACATGAATCCATGTTCCAAGTTTGCTTCTGGGGCAGTCCAGCCTAAGACAGGGCATTTGTGCGGCTTGCTGTGAATTCCCAGGGCTGAGAACAGTGTCTGGCCAGGGGTGGGTGTTAAATATATATTTGTGAATGAAATAATTAGTGAACTAGAACTCATATCACTTGCCTTAAAAAATTCCACAAACGCTCAATGAAATGCAGAGCTTGATAGTAAGAGCAGGAGAGCAGTGCAAGAGAGCCCATGAAATGGTTTGAAGTTTTGTGCAAAATGGGGAGCACAAACAGGAGGCACCTTCAGGGCAGTGAATGGAAGGAGAAAATGCAGGGGCTATCAATGGGTTCAGAGGCTTCACTGACAGCAGAGGTTTCCTTTTGGAGGGCATAGAATACATACCCAGTGAAAAAAACTTCTGCTGACATCCTAGCCAATAGGTCTTCTGCAGTGGAAGAGGTACAATATTATAATTGTGCAAAATGCACAAAACTTACCAGGGCCACGTTCCACAGTGACTCACTGACTGAACAAAGAACAGAACTGAGGTATTATTTTTAGAGAAAACTGGATTTGATTCTGTTTAATTCAAGCCAGTGTGCATTCATCAGATATGCATAAGTTTCTAAGCACCAATGTTTTTGAGCTCGGGTGGTATAAAACTAAAAGAAGCATAATTACCGTGGAATTTAGGTGAATAGCAGAAAAAAATCTATAGAGATGATTCAAAAGAGACATTTTTAAAGTACTTCACTGATATTACTACTATTAATTTCTATCACCATGACTACCACTCCTCTCTGAAACTCAGCAGCCATATGGACAAGTATTCTGCTCAGGGTTTACATGAAGTAATCACATTCAATCACCATAACTACCGTGAGATAGGAATTCATGCTTTTTTACAGATGACACCTGAGTTGGAAATGACAGAGCCGATATTCAGACTCAATTCTGTCTGATTCCAATGCAATTCCCATGTGCAGAAATGTTGGGGATGGTATGTAATATGGATGTTTTCTTAATGTTTTTTATTATTCTCAGTTGTTCTGTTCAAGGAGTCAGACTCAGGCCTCGGACACTGTGAGTTATTTTGCTTATTAGGCAATGAGAGAATATTTACAGGTCTGCAGTTCAGTACATATTACAGAAAGGAAAATATAGCAGATAGTATTTATTAAAGATGGCCAAATCAATGCATGTCACATCCCAAATGCTCATCCTACAATGTGACATTGATACTCTGCCACTGAGATTTGGGACCTATGTCTCCTCCACTTAAACCTGGTGGACATATGTAACTGCCTTGATCAATAGACTTTGGCAGACATCCTCTGTGATTTCTTAGGCCCGGTAATAAAGGCAATATGGCTTTGCCTGACACAACCCTTTGGGCTATGTTCTTCGAGAATCCTGAGTCAGTAAGTAAGAAGTTCAGCTACATTGAAGCTGCAATGCAAGGGAGACGGTGTGGAGACCTCCCGTAGAGATGGGGAGCAATGCCCAAGGAGCCCTGGCCTTGCCAGCCTCCAGCTATCTGCTTCTTCCCAGCATCAACCACTAGACACATAAGGGAATAGACCTTAAGATGGCTTCAGAATCCAGCCCACTTTTCGGCAGAAGCCAAGTAAAGCACAAATAGCTACTCTCCAATGAGCCCTGCCCAAACTGATGATTTGCAAGCAAAATAAACCCTTCCACTGTTTTAAGCCACTATGTTTGTGGGTAATTTATTATGCAGATATGATAACAGGAACACAAAACAAAGATACATAACTAAGAGAAAGCTAGTTTAATGCAAACAAATTATCCCTCTTAAATATTTTATTCCTGAAAATACATATAAGAAAAATGCAAAGACAGATTTATGGTATTTATATTTCTTTCCTCTGCTGATGGCATAGCTTTTTCCACTTTATTGAGACATAATTGACATATAACATTGTGTAAGCTGAAGGTGTACAACGTGATGATTTGATACATGTATGTATTGAAAAATGTTTACCACAATAAAGTTAGTTAACAGACACTTTACCTTACCATGTTGTTGTTGTTGTTATGGTGAGAACATTGAAGCTCTATCCTCATACCAACTTTTAAGTATAAAATGCAGTACCGTTAACTAGAATTACCATGCTGTATATTAGATTCTCAGAACTTACTCATATTGTAACTGAAAGTTTATATCCTTTGACTGCATTTCTCCCCATTTTCCTCACCCTCCTTTTTCCTGCCCCTGGCAACTAGCATTCTACTCTGTTTCTAGGAGTTCAGTGATTTAGATTCCACACATAGTGATATCCTACACTGTCTGTCTTTGTCTGATTTATTTCACTTAACATAATTCCCACAAGGTACATCCATGTTGCAAATGGCAGGATTTTCTTTTTTATGGCTGAATAATATTCCATTGTGTGTAGCTAGGTAAATAGATATACATATAGAGATAGAGGTAAGAGATAAGAAATATAGAGATGTCACATCTTTATCCATTCACCTTTTAACAAACAGTTTCTATATCTTGGCTATTGTAAATAATGCTGCAAAAGCATGAAAGTACATCTATCTCTTTAAGATCCTGTTTTCATTTCCTTTGGATGTATACCCAGAGGTAGAATTTCTGATCATATATTAGTTCTGTTTTTAATTTTCTCAGGAACTTCTATACTATTTCCCCTGGTGGCTGTACCAATTTTCATTCCCACCAATAGTGTACAAGTGTTTCCTTTCCTTTAAATCCTCAAC